>JBBHKE010001064.1:129815-240676 GCA_037447655.1 Zygnema cylindricum | reverse complement strand
CCAAACTCAAGGACATTAGACTCAACTTTGTTAGAGAGAAAGTAGAAAACAAAATAATCAGTTTAGAGTACCGTCCAGATAGTGAGATGGTAGCAGATATGATGACCAAACCTGTGCCTTCCCCTAAGCTAATTTTCTGCAAGGAGAAGTGTGGTCTGAAATTAAAGATTGAGTAGAAAATAAGGGGAGTGTAGAAATTAATGGTCTTTTATAACATTTTCTAGGTGTGAATAGAAATATAGAAAGAAGCCGAGGCAGTCTACCTCTAATTTCTCTCTCCAACTCTCAAACTTGTTGCAGTCACTGAGAAATTGGAGAGGAAGCTAGAGCCATGGCTACCTAGGCTATCCAGAGGTTTAGGGGATATAAATATTAGTTTATTTATAATTATGGTTTATTTACTAAAATTATATGTGACACCTCCAGGATTTGATCCTAGAACTTGTCGGCTTGTAAACAGCCGGTAGCCGGTAGCTTTAACCGTTAAGTTTAGACATAGTGTTATGTACTGCACGGTTTGATAATTAATTAAACACTAATACGTATGATAGTTCATTTAACTGAAATAGTTTTACGGGAAACATAGATCCAGTAATGTAAAAGTATGGATTATGGTACAGATAAAAAACGAATACCGCGCATTTATTTCTTTGGCGAAACGAATACCGCGCATGTATTTATTACGGCTACGATTAAATGTGAATTTAATCGGACGGCCGAAATTAAACGCCAAGATCGTAGAAGAGAATTTCGGCGGTTTTTGGTCATCGCCACATCGGATGACACGTGGCCGAATGACATTGAATCGCAGCATCTCCGAGGATTAAGGGAGAAAATCCGGATATACCACGTGCCGACATTTAGGCGATGTCATACAATGTTCGTACAGAAAGTACACCGGCAGCTATACTTTTGTGTACAGAAGTATAATCTGATTAGCTCCGTTCATTAGTAGATAGAGTCTGTGAGAGAGATAAGACTTAGAAAAATAATGAGATATGACCCTCTCTCCCAGAGAGCTTCTGTACAAAAGGTCAACTTTGACCCACCATAACTTACTACTCAGGGGAGCAAATTCAGAGATTATTTTTGTTATCGACTCAGGGGAGTCTTGCCTTCACAGGGGTGAAGTTGGTCAGAGTTTTTGTCTGCCAAGGTGGCTGTTTTTCTTGCTGAAACACAAAGGGGTCAAGGTTATCCTAGAGGCTTCTTGGAAGCTGTCCACTCTGAGGACATATAGAGGTCTCAGAGTTTCAATCTTCAAGGGGAACTTGTTTATGTTGGCGACCGTGGCTACAGTACACCGTTAATCGGTATTAGTGTTAATGTATTTTTAGCCACAAAACATATTTTCTCTGTGCACACTGTTGGACTTTCAATCTGACAATGGCGATTGAAAGGTATAGTTCTCATCTTCCGATTGCTGATCGCCAACCATTATCCAGAAACGTGTGCATAGAATGTGGCTAAAAAATCATAAACACTAAAAATGATTCACGGTGTACTGTACAATAGTGGACTCAATTATCCTTCACTTTAAAAACTGACGAGTGTCCAAAATAAATGTTGACACTTGTTCAGGTAACTATAACGTTTCTACACCATAGGTCAAAAGTAGGCATTCTTTCGTAGGCCTTTTGTAGGCCGCCTTTAGCGTAAGTTGTGTTACAGGCTTTACATGTGATATTCTTAGATCGCTACTTTCATCAGCAACCGTCCGATCCTCCGAATCTGACGATAGTTTTATCGTAAAGTGTGTTATGGGCTTTTCATGCGATCTTCTTTGATCGTTACTTTCATCAACGACCGTGAGATTGTCCAAATCTGACGGTTTAAATAATAAGTCGCTCAAACTCAAAGAAAAAGATTTTTTTGTCCGATTTTTTTTTCAAATTTAGACATGACGTTTAATTCTCTATCGATCTATGTGCAACTCAACCCTGCTACTATTTTATTTCATTTTGCGGCCAACACAATATGGGTCTTAAGGGCATATTGTATTTTTTGCGTACAATAGGGTTTTTTTAGATGGGTGTACTTTCACCTACTTTTGAACTATGCTGTGAACCTCCGAGGTCCGTTTCGCGCATTGTGAGAGATCCACGTCGACCCCCTATCATTATTTCATTTTACGACGCGCCGCGCCGCGCGGCCTTAAAAGTGTATATATATGTTTAGGGTATTTTATTATTTTGTGGCTTTTTTTATATAAAAATCACCAAACCACACTCTAAAAAACCTAAACGTGTAAAACCCTAACCAAATACCAGGTAGGAATCTTGCGTTATTTTTTTCGGCTCTGTGAGCCTGCGAGGTTCGTTTCGCGCATTGTGAGAGATCCACGTCGCCCCCCCGTCACCATATCGTGTTACGATGCGCCGCGCCGCGCAACCTTTTAAATATATACATATGTTTAGGGTTTTTAATTATTTGTGTTTTTGTTTGTTTAACAAAAAAACAAAAACACATAATAAAAAACCATAAACGTGTAAAAAAAAAAAATGTGAGTTTTGAGGTGTTTTTTATTTAAACCGTCAGATTTGGACGATCGGACGGTCGCTCATCAAAGTAGCAATCTAAGAAGATCACATGTAAAGCCCATAACACAACTCATCCTACGTTGTGTCAGTTCGCTGAAAATTTTGTCCAGCGGCATGCGCTTACTATGATCATACGTCAGATTTGTACATTCGTACAAAAATGTGCACAAACGCACACACATACAGTATGCCTACTCTACGCGAGTTTTATGCCAAGTTTTGTGCGCCTACAAAAGGCCTACCATAAAAACGCCTACTTTTGAAGTATGCTGTCAACTCACCTCGAAAAGGTGGGTTGGCAAATACAAAGAAAAAAAATTGTGACACGTTGGACGATGAAGCTACGTGTCATGATGGAAAACCAACAAAAAATCTTAAGATTTGCACATGTCACGCGGTTTCCAAAATACAACCGAAAATAAAAACGGAATTTCGTAACATTCCCTCGTCACGCTATTTTCAGTAACTTTTGTTTTTCACACTATTTCTATCAAAAGACTTTCGTTATGTTCAAAAATTGATACCCTAAAAAATGAGTTGGCGTATAGACTAACGTCTGCAAAAAGTATAAAAGTTTTGTCGTATGATTACTTTATACGCAGCTACATGGTACGCAAGACAAGATTTGAAGTTAAGTTTGTCGATGCTAAAAATCTGAAAGATATTCAATATCAGATAGTAGCTTGCGTGATGCCAGTCAATTTAGAACACGTGGCTTACTAACTCTACGTGATGGAATATCGACTCAGTCGACCCGGTTTGTAGAGTTTGCCGCACAATTACAGAAACGTATGATGAAACTTCACCCGAAGGCCACATATGTGATTTGTTTATTCCTCTACCCACTCTAAACTCTTATTAAGTACTGTACCTAGTTACTTTGCCTTCATTTGCCGCTTTTGTGAAATTCTTAGTTTTTGTATCGGTAAGGATTTGTCGATAACTGACATGGGCCTTATTTCGGGTAGCCGATAATCGATATATCGGTACGGAGATATATGTAAGGAGTGTACAAAATATCGTAGAGCTAGTTCACTCAACTGTACGTGATTTTCCACCAACGCGCCCTACTCACAACCCCTATCTATTGAGGTGTTTACCAATCTAATAATTTGTACAAGCCGAAGTGGGAGATAGAGAGGAAGGGGGAGGCAAAGACAAAGAAGGGAGAGGGAGGACGGGGAAGGTAGATACAGAGAGGAGGAAGAGGGAGGAAGGAGGAGCCGAGGGAGAGGAGCCGAGAGGGGGAGGCACACGAACACTAAGACGGGAGAATGAGACGGGAGAAAGAGTCAGAGGGAGAGGCGAAGACAAAGGCATAAAAGGAAAGGGAGAAGGGGAGGGGGAACGGGTGGGTGATGTGGTGGGAGGCGGGTTTGGAAGCGGGGGAGAGGGGAGGGAAAAGAAAAGGAAGAGGACGTGAAGGAAAGGTAGAGGAAGAGGGAGGGAAAGAGGGGGAAGGAAGTGGAGGGGAAGGGGCAGCCTGCCTAACTCAAATTTGAATGTTTTCTTTTGTCACTTTTCGCAGGTATGTGTGGCCTCTCTGAGCGTCCTACTACAGGTGGAAACGGAGAGATTCGTGTAATTCCGTAATTTCCGCATTTTGTGGGCCGCGATCACGGTCGTCGTGGAAAAAGTGTATGGGAAGTAACATTGCGTTATGTGTCCCAACAAGATCTATTTGGGCCATCGAAAGAATTATATGCACTAAAACTTGTAAAAATCCAGTGTGTAAAAATCTTGTGTCAAGGTGTGTAAACTAGTATTTATTATGTTTGTCTGGCGAGGACTCAGAAGTTATGGCTGATAGATGAATAAAATGTAGTTGGACTGAAGGTTAAGATACTGTCGTCTGTTATAATGATTTTCAATTCCCATGTGGTCGTTCAACAAATTTTCCAAGACTGAAATGAAGGGAGGTCGGCGACCATATGTTGAAGTCTTAATGCTAATTCCAAAATATGGACATTTTTGAAGGTAGACAATTGTGAGGACCAAAGGAAGTTGAATGGCAATCGATAATGCCGGTGAAATCATCTTAAATGCCACAAAAGGCAACCTTGAGAACTTATCTAGCACACGTTTTATTGATTTATATTAGACATTGGATCCTGAAATACCTTTGCATTGATCGGAGCATCCTGGGAAAACTTATGTGCTGCTTTTTTTCCAAAGAAAGTCTTAAAAAATAAATAAATGCATCTTTGATTTTGTTTGATGCTTGAATAACGATGTTGGATGTGTGATGTTTGGATTTGCTATTATTCATGTTTGAATTTTCATGTCCGATGCTCGATGCTTGAACTTTATTGCCTTCTTTTATTTATTTACTTTTTCCTCTTTCCTTTTAATTTTTTTATGTTTGAAGTATGATCCCCCGGATATTTGATATTTCTTATGTTCGGGTTTTGATGTCGAATTTTAAATATGAATTTTGATGTCAAAGGTTCTATGTTTTCATTTTAATGTCCAACATTTTACATTTAAGTCGTGGTTTTTTTTTGTTTCATGTAGAGTTATTCCTGATGCTTTATACTTGAAATTTGGTGTCGTTTCTTCAATTATCTGTGAGTTTGGCTTTTTTTTGGAGGTGATGTCAATGTCAATGCTTGATTTGGAAGGTCTTAGCTATAATTTTAGTTTGGTATGAAAGATATTACAACGAATGCAGAGTGCAAAAGACAACGAAAACATTCACAAAAAATCACATGAGACAGAGCACAAGAGAGAGAGCAAGAGAGTTGTCCACAGAAGCCAATATATTTCATAGAAATTTTTCTTCACAAAGATTAAGGGTGCGTCTCCATGTGCCAAAGTAAGGGTTTATCTGTCGTTTTCCTCTAAAAGTCAACGTCATACCGCGTATTCAACCGTACAAAAAAATACAATTAATCATAAGTACATTTTGCGTCATCGTCGTATTTATAATATACTACATGTTGTCGTCTTGTGTTCTTCGACCCACGGCCACGCCAAAAAACGTATCTTCAAACATTTCTTTAAAATAAAGGGGCGATGTGTTCTACGATAATGTATTTTCGTTAGACAATTAGGACCACGTATTCGCACTTGTAAAATTTTTCCAAAATTTCAAACAAATTCAACCGACGATGAGAAGTACACTATTCGTTATGTTTTCTCCGTTGCCGTTCAATACGACAATGAAAAGTACATAATTTGTTTTATTTTTGTCCGTTTGCGTCCGTTACAGTTTTATTTTATTTTTTTTGCAAGGGTCTCAAGATTCCGATGCCATTTCACGTCAACCGGACAGAAGACGCGAAGGCAATGCACATCTCCTTCAATAATGAAACTGCTACAATGTGTCCAAGGCGGTAAGTCTACAATGTCACTGAAAGTCATCGACGTCACAAGCAGTTATGAAAAACAACTTGTCTCATTACAAATTGTAGAAGTTAGACAGTCGTCATGGGCATTGTCAACGTATACAATCGTCACACCCATAAGTAACATTTTCGTTGCACACATAGGGACACTTGAAATCCGGGTCTGCCGGATCTGCGCTAAAAAACAAAGTAAGTTCACTAAGCTTCATGTACATGGAGACGCACCATAACTCTTCCTCCCGCTCTACGCTTCAATATAAAGTACACCGTGAATCGCTATTAGCGTTTAGAAATAGATAGCGTTATGAACAAATAGCGTTATTAACGCTATTTGGGAATTTGGGGGTTTTGAAGGAAATCGTTTACTCTAATTTGTTTTTTAAAGGGCTTTTATTAATTCTATTTGAGAATTTGGGTAAGAAAACGGGGTACCGCAATTAGAGTCATTGACGCTAATAGCGATTCACGGTGTACTTTAAACGTAGCGTCACTACTTCAAACTAAAAAAAACCAACAAATATGAAGTGCGCACGAACCGCCCACCAATAAAATCGCGTCTATAAGCGAAACAACAAAGTACTAACGTACTATTCATTCGTACACAACAAACAAGCTTACAGTCCAAAAGATTTTTAAACTTGACCGTCGCCAAACCGAATCTACGCAAGACCAATAATCTACATAAGTATCCAAAACCAAATCAAAGCAAAAACCACACATGTAACGTAACGACAAACTTCTGTAGATGGCGGCGCGACAGATCCGCGACGGCCGATTACAGCTTTACACATTAATTCCTGTTTTGTACTTATATCCTTTTAACTTTTTGCAATGTGCGGAATCAATCTCAATTGTGAATGAAACAATGTCGGTTCCTAGATGGTGCGGTTACGTTGGTCGTATGTTACGTCGCGCGTTTTATTTCATTTTGTTTCATTTGTACGTTTTATGTGTACGTTTTTATGGTACAAGACCTCTGATGTTTCATTTCACGTCGGGCCATATTAGTTTCTTTCTTACGCTGGACTTCCATTGGCGGTTTCAATAAATGTACGGATACTTTTACTGATTGCCGTGTCTTCCATTTTATGTCGCGTCCGCAAACTACTTTTTATATGCGTGGCTCATTCTGGTTGGTACGACGTAGGTTAAAATTCGACGACAAATATCTTCAAAGAATCTTTGTAGGCAAATTATTAAAGATATATCTGTACCACCCGAGGTAAATAATGTACGACAGCGGTGTACAGCGGAGGTAGTTATTAATGAAATGTATCTATAATATCAAAAAGAAACGACAAAAAGGGTGCGGCACGTAAATTATGACTCGCATCTAAAATTTAATGATGAAACTACAAAAAAGAGGCACCAAACATTGATGTTGGGAGCGTGACGGGATAATTTCGGCGGATTCATATCCACGCTGGCGGAAGGCACATGGCCCATGCGACGTGTACGCACATAATCGCGCGCTCATCGAGATATTTTTTCTCTTTTCCACGCGGCCAACGAAGCGAAACCCATTTCGATGTCGCTTCAAATATCTCTCTATAGCACGATTCACACTAGATGACGAATGAGATGGGGAAACGAATTATCCCGTACATTCAGGGCCCAAAAAAACAAAAACAGAGGCGCCAGACAGGTCGACCGCTCGGCTGTCAACCTTTTATGGAGCGTAGAGACGGACAAAATATACGATTTGGAGCGTAGGGAAAGACAAAACATACGGTCAAGTGCGTCAAAACTAGACAACTGTGGTATATCATCCTCTTTTCCGGAAAGGAATGCAGAAATGTGACTTTGAAAAAACAGGAAGTTGTATCCCGAATGAATGAATCGTACAACAACATGAATCACATCGCGACGTTTTTGTGACGTGAGATGACGTCAAAGGCGATTCACGTCCAAACAAAAAAAAAAGGACAATCATTTCTTCATCTCATCCTTCGTCCATTTCTAGTGTGAATCGTGCAATATCTCTTCACCGTGAAACGCGATATTAACGTTAATATCGCTAAAAAGGCGCCCCCATATTTTGAGCCTCAAATCTAAAATAGAATTGATAATTGTCTTTATTTTTACATTAATATAAGGAAGTATTTATTTAGCGTTAATTAATCTGATTCGACCGTTTTTAAATAGTACAATGTACAAAATTTGTCAGTCCCTACTAAACCTGGTCATTATTTTTAAAAAAAAATAGGTTTACAAACGTACAAAAAGTAAATTTTGAAACTTTATCTATATATATCGGCGATGATTAATCTATTATTCTATGAGCAATATATCCCTTTGCCATTCGATAACGGCTAACATCACAAAGGAATTTACAACTACACAACCTAATAAAAGCCAATCAAATCCTAAAGAAATTTATGAAAGCTATTCTATCCATAGCAATTATTTTCATACAGATATAGGATTTTTATTTGTAACGAATCGCAACCCTTTTGTCTAAACATCAATCCTATGTATCAAATTATAGATATGACAAAATAAAGTACAAAAAAAAATTACGACAGCGGGATTTCGCACAACCTTGTACCTATTATTTTTTTGTCATAAAAACAAGGTTACTGAATGACTGCTTTAATTGACCATGGTTGTTGAAAAAGGTAATTTATATCTTGTCTCTATTTTTGTTTAGTCTCTAACGGGAGAGAGAGAGCGAGAGAGAGAGAGAGAAGAGAGAATAATAGAACGCTACCCCACTATTTAGAAGGTGCAGACTAAAGTAGATGGGCATTTTACCAAAATTGTGCCTTATGCTGGATTTGAACCTACGACATTGAGATTCTATGTGTCCAGACGCCTTAACCATAAAGGCACTCAAAACGATGAAAGTATAGGATTTGATACATACTTAAACTGTGACACAATGGCAACTTCACACCAAATTGACTACTAGACGCATATGAAACAATTCATGCACGAACACGAATCTGAACCTTGTAAATTTAATTGATTGCACGGTCTTCGTTGCAGCTGCCACCCAGAATGCGCTTTTGGCGGCCTTTGGAAATAACTACACGCAATGCCACGTGGCGTCACACTATTTGGATACCACAGAAGATGGGAGGAGGAACCATGGCTCTCGATTTGACAAGCATCACCTTGAAGGCCATGTTGTACAATGGTGGTACAATAAGTACATCGGCCACTGTACCTTTGCTACTATATAGTGTTCCTATTGGACTAGGGTTTAGTAATAGATAGCTGAGAGTAGGAAGACTAGGACTTAGTAATATTTGAGGCTCCTCTCTCCAGGTGACCTTCTATATAAATAGGCTGTCTTTGGCCAACCATAACTAATTGCTCAGGGGAGAAAATTTGGTGATTTTTTTTGCGTTGGACTCAGGGGAGTCTTGTCCTCACACGAGTGAGGCTGGTCATAGTCATTGCCTTCCACGGTGGCGATATTATGCGAAACCAAAGTGGGTTGATGTTATCCTAGTGGCTACTTGTGAACTGTGCATTTTGTGGGGCAACGGAGCCCACAAAATTTCAATGGTTATAGGCGTAAACCTTGACTATCGGATATTATGACACAAAGAATGAGATACGTCATCGGTAGAACCTTTCAGCCAAAGAATTACATTTTTTAGGGACATTTTCCACAAACAATGTGAATCATCGTGCGGCGTAGAAACGTGAAAAAATATCCACGATAAACGCGAGATCAAGTGGCTACACATCGCATAAGCTGTGTGCTTTACGCCAACGTGGATGTGAGGCCACCAAAAGTCGCAATAAAATCTTTGACGTTGGATATTTCTTGACGTTTTTGTTGCCATCGACTAACCATTCTGACATTTTCATAAACTTTTATAAACTTAAGTTTCGCTCGCCCATACACATTTTTATTCAATACCTTATGCGAGTTAAGGTATGTCCCCATGTGCTTGTAATTGAGCAAACTTACTTTGTATTTTATTACGGATCCGTCGGACCCGGTTTTCAAATGTCCCTATGTGTAAGAACAAAATCGTAACTTACATTTGTGACTATTGTATACGTCGACAATACCTTTGACGGTTGTCAACATCCACAATTTGTATTGTCGCACGTTATTTTTTGGAAATGCTTGTGACGTCGCGTGTTTTACCGTGACATTGTAGATGTACCACCTTACAATCTATGGCGTTTCACGGTTGAAGAATATGTGCTTTGCCTTTGCGCCTCCTATCCGGTAGACGTGAAATGGCATCGGAATTTCAAGACCCCAACAAAAACAAAATCCGTACCGGTACTTTTCGTTGTTGTACTGAACGCAAACGGATAGAACATAGTAAATTTGTGTACTTTTCTTTGTCGCTGGAAATCATTTGAATTTTTTGAACATTACGACACGTGAGAACATGTGTTTCTATTTGATTGAGGAAAATACTTTGTTTTAAAACAAATCTTCCATGTATTTTAAAAAAAACTTTGAAGATGACGTTTTTTTTTCGTGGTAGTGGGTCTAAAGACACAAAATGACAACATGTTGTACAATTTAAGTTCAACGATGATGCAAAATGTACTTTGTATTTTTAGATTTCTTTGTACAGTTGTCACCTAGGCGGTGCGGCGCTATGTTTTACTGGAAAATGACTTAAAGAAAACCATTACTTAGCCACACAGGGACATACCCTCACTTTTTACCTCCGCCAGTACACATATATTGTTCACACTATGGTGCCAAAGATTATTTATAGATTTGTAGAATCGTATTACTTTACTACATAGAGGTTTCATTCTCAGTACGCGCATGATTATAAACCCTGAAAAAGAATGCATACGACATTATTCAAAAATTTCAGATTATTTAATAATGCGTTGACCGACTTTGACTTAATTATAAAATAAAAATACAAAAAAAATCATCAAAAGTACTACTACAACTTAGGGCTTGCGCCCATGTATTAAAGTACCACATTTTTTATTAGCACGAAATTCTATCATTGCCCATCATACGCATGTACATAAAATTTTTGCAGTTGATCAAATTTAACTAAAAAAAAAAGGTTTCATCAACATTATTACTATTTAATTAGCGTTAATTATTTTAATGTTGAATATTTATAGATAGTGTAATGTAAAAATGTGTTAGTCCGTACTAAAACTGCTCATTATTTCGTACAGACATACAAAATAAGTGTCAGCGAATGGTGTGGAAAGGGAAAATTGAGTGAGTCGCACAAAAAAGCGCACTCAGATTTGATTCAAAGTCAAAAAAGATAAGGGAAAATGTGTCACCACCTACTAGAACTTCTGATTATTCTATACAGACGTAGAACTGCTTATATTATGTAGAGATGTACAAAATTAGTGTCAAATAATGGCGTCGACAAGGCAAATTGAATGCGTTGCATAGAAAAGAGTACTCAAATTTAGAAGTCATAAAAAACGAGAGAAAAACGCGAGGATGTGTTCCCACATATTCAAGAGTCGAATATATGAACACAATCTTTCGCTTCTACCCTAAAAGCATGGGAAATTGTATCGACTTCTTAACTCCAACAGCGATTCACAGTGTACTTTTAACATTTTTTTATAAATTCCGTACGTTATATGCGTACACTACATCCGAACACAAAAAGTAGACGAAATTTACGAAAATTTTAAAAAAACCCTAAAAATAATGCATAATTGTAAAATTTCAAAATTTTAACAAATGAAACCTCTATGCTTTACTACGATTTACCAACCAAATATGCCATGCACATAAATAGTAGGTCATTATATCCGTACGTTTAATGAAACCATATAATGGAACATAGACGCAATTGGTACAGCGTAGTACGAAGTGGTTCGGATTTTTGTAAACAACCTCCCATTTCATCCGACGGAACTTCACCCTTAAGGTACCTTCGCATGTGCTAAAGTTATAGTAATTTTTCGTCGTTTTCCTCCATAACTTAGAAAATTAAGAGAAAATCCGCAACCGTACCAAAAAAATAAAATTACCACCCTACAAGTTGCGTTACCTTGAAACTTTATGTATACTGGAGAAGCGCGATGCAATTTGTCGTCTAGTGCGTTTCGACCCACTTTTGCGTCCTTCAAACTTATATTCAAACTTTATATAAAATCACCTTGCAAGGTGATTTTTAATAAAGTTCCATGAGGTGAGCCAATAGGCAGATGTTGTTGCACGTGTTGGAAGTTTTTGATAATTTTTGTTCTCGGAGTACCAAAAAAAAACCCACTACACGTTTCCAACTTGTGCGTGACATTTTTCCGTGCGATTTTTTTTGTGTCAGGGACCGTGGAGCGGGTTTCGACCAACGAGCGTCATTTCTCAGAAATGAAGTCCGTAAAAGCGCCTCTCTCTCTTTCCCTCTCCCAGTACCGTGTTTATCTCACAATTTTTGTAATGAAGACGTCAACAATGGTATCAAATAAAATATCTCTAAAAACTATCTTTGGGCTTATTTTGATGGCAAGTAGAGTTAAAAAAGACTAAAATACAAAATCGGGAAACCATGGCGGAAATTTTTTAGAATTTGTGAAGTCAACGTTGTCATAATTTGTGCGTGAAGTCAAAATGTCACAAACCTTACACGTCTACAATGTCACAGTAGCTACACCGCGAATCGTTTTTAGTGTCAAAGTTTAAATAGAGTTTAAGAAAATTTACCGCACTTGATGTTAATTAAGAATTTAAAAATTTTCAAAAAAAAGGTGTATTCTAATTTGGCTTTTATGCTAATTTGGGAACAACAAAAATGGAATATTCGCCATACGATTATATACTGTTATATATTTATCCGTACAAAATATTAGAAATTGTACGCCGTCGCGAATTTAAAATTTTCGTACATGCCATACTAACTTACGTGTAAGACTAATCTCGTTTTCTTGAGCACACGTTCTTATGCGTGCGCGTCTGATTTAATTCATTTTTTGTAAATTTTCACTTGAAAACGTACATTTATGTATGGTCTGACATCGACTGTACACCACACTATTTATATTGATTGTACTTTCGGGCTTTATGCTATTTTGTATGGTACCTTAATTAACGTCAAGGAAAAATTAAAATCATGTATCCTATTTGAGGAAAAAAACAAAATTTTAAGAACCCAAATTAGTGACTTTGACACTAATAACGATTTGCAGTGTAGACGTAAACGTCATCAATTGTCGGTTGTTTTGTAGTCGACTCTAACCGTCACACGTTACACCCACGTCTACATCCGTCACAACGAAATCAAGTAACGATTTCATTTATTTACATCATAGTTCAAAAATAGGCGTTTTTATGGTAGGCCTTTGGTAGGCGCACAAAACGTGGCACAAAACTCGCGCAGAGTAGGCATACTATATGTGTGTGCATTGTGCACACCCCTGTACGAACATACGAATTTGACCGTATCATCATGTACAGCGCACGCCGCCGGACGAAATTTTTTAGCGAACTGACACGGCGTAGGATGACATTCCGCGGGAAAAAAAACCCGAAAAAAAAATAAACCCGAAAAAAAAAAAAACCGGAAAAAAAAAAAACAAAAAAAAAAAAAACCCGGAAAAAAAAAACGCGGACGTAAGTCCTATCGTAAGTTGTGTTATGGGCTTTTCGTTTGATCTTCTTTGATCGCTACTTTGATCAGCGACCGTGTGATTGTCCAAATCTGTCGGTTTAAATAAAAAATACCTCAAAACTCACGGAAAAATAAAAATTTGTCCAAATGTTTTTCAAAATTTAGACATGACGTTTAATTCTCTATTGATCGATGTGCAACTCAACCCTGTTACTATTATTTTTCATTTTGCGACCAATACAATATTGGTCTTAAGGCCATATTGTATGTTTTGCGTACAATAGGCATGTTGTATGGGCCTACTTTCACCTACTTTTGAAGTATGATTTACATACGAATACTCTGAAAGTAGAACGGAGAGTCTTCGCTGAAAGTAGTACGGAGAATCTTCCCTAAAACAAAGTTGCAAGACTAAAGTTTCAGTTACATGCTAAAGTACCGTTACAATGTATGATACCACTCTCGTTTAATGTAAGAAGACGTGGCCTACTAACAGTCCTTAACATTAAATAGCGTTTTTCCCAATAATTTATTATTTCAGCCAGAAAAAGTCGCGCGCCCGATTGTGTGATACAGTATTAACTCACATAAAAATGGGCGGCGGAGTTACAGAGCCAGCCAACCGACCACCGTACGGCGTTGGGACAAACTCTGCCGACCGCTCGCGCGAAACAAAATGAAAAAAATTGTCGGTTGCGACTTTCCTAGCGACAGTTTGCGACAGGTCGCGCGAAACAAAATGAAAAAATTTGTCGGTTGCGACTTTTCTTGCGACAGTTTGCGACAGCTCTCGACCCTCTTCCAGTACTCGTCGCCGTCCGGACAGACTTCAAAAGTTTTCCTGGCCATTTTTGCTTCAAATATCTTTCGGATTGTCAGATTCAGCTTCAAATATCTTGGTAAAATTAAAGAATGTACTGGCGCCAAAAGAGTATGAAATGAAGCTGACAATTTTTTAGTTGATTATTTTTTAAACATAAAAGAGCTGAATTGCTTCTTTTTTTTCCCTCTACTCTTTTACTCCTTCGAGATTGATTTCCCCTTAGCGAGGCTTCTGCTTCGAGTTCCCCTGCTTTATAGAGAAGGTGTATGTAGGTTCCTGCCTAGAATTACCTTCCACTGATTCTTTTGTCGCCGGACACGTGTCACGATCTAGATTCACTTTCTACTGTTTGTTGACGCATCGGTTCTTGTTTTGGATGTTCGCATAAACGGATGGATCGAACCTAAAAAACTGACAAAGGTTTTTTTTTCAGCCTTTCCTCTCGTTTGCAAATTAAGTGTAGGTTTAGCAGTTTGGTTTAAAAAAAAAAACAAAATATAGCGTTTACAGACGCAGATATTTCACTGCACAAAATTCCACTACACTCGAATCGTTATTATCGTTATGAACTCTATATCGGCACCCCAAAATTTTGACATTAATACCTTAAATAGAATAAACTACACTATTTAAGGACGTGGACCATAATCTGCCACGTCTCCCGGCACTATATTAGAATGAATGAGGCTAATTTTTTCTTTAATAACGATTCGCGGTGTACATAAGATGTTTATCTACGGTGGTACAGATATTATCTACGCTGGTACAGGTATTGTACCTCTGCTCCTACAGATAGATATTGCGTTCAGACATTGCATTCGAAGATTCTTTCAAAAATTTTAGCATCGAATATTAACCTACGTGCTACCAACCAGAATGAGCCACGCAAATAAAAATTATTTTATTGACGCGACATAATGGAGGGCACGCCCTTCATTAAACGTTTCCGTACAATTACTGAAAACGCATATTGGAAGGCCACCCTTATTACCTCATACAACAATGGGCGGTGGAGTTACAATGGGCGGTAGAGTTACAGAGCCACCCAACCGACCACCGTACGGCATTGGGACAAACTTTGCCGACAACTTGCCCGAAACAAAATGAAAAAAATTGTCGGTGACGACTTTTCTTGCGACAGTTTGCGACAGGTCTCGATCCTCTTTCCATGCTCGTCGCCGTAGCGACAAATTGCAAAAGTTTTTCTTGTCATTTTTGCTTGGAATATATTTCGGATGGTCATATTCAGCTTCTAATATCCTGGTTAATTAAAGTATGTACTAGGCGCCAAAAGAGTATGATATTAAACTTACAATTTTTTAGTTGATTATTTTTTAAACATAAAAGAGCTGAATTGCTAATTTTTTTTTCCTCTACTCTTTTACTCTTTTGAGATTCATTTCCCCTTAGCGAGGCTTCTGCTTCGAATTCCCCTGCTTTACAGAGAAGGCGTATGTAGGTTTATGGCCAGGATTACCTTCAACTGATTCTTTCGTCGCCGGACACGTGTCACGATCTCGATTCACTTTCTACTGTTTGTTGACGCAACGGTTCTTGTTTTGGATGTTCGCATAAACGGATGGATCGAACCTAAAAAACTGCAAAATTTTTTTTTTTCAGCCTTTCCTCTCGTTTGCAAATTAAGTGTAGGTTTAGCTGTTTGGTTTAAAAAAAAAAACAAAATATAGCGCTGACAGACGCAGATATTTCACCGCACAAAATTCCACGACACTGGAACGAATTAGAATGTAGTTTTCCAACACATTTTTGTTATAATTTTTGTCTTCCGTTAAATTTCTGCATAATTATAAGCCATTTTACAAATCGTGCCAAGCCTTAGATTTTAAATAGCGCTAATTTGTATTATGCAATATATCATGCATGGTAATTTTGTGTAATGTAATATTTTTCCTTTGCTTTTTACCATTAATTGTAATCAGAATCCAGGAATCTTGCTACATTTATTCACTTACAAAGACGTTTATCAGTCAACGTCTCACTTATATTTATGTTATAAGCTGAAGGGACGATGAATACGATACAAATTTTATAAAAGTACGATTATAATTTTTTGTTGTTGTTTTACAAAATACAAATGATTACTCAAAAATCAAAACCTAACTATTTCCTCAGAAATTTTGGCGTTTTGCAGTGATTAAGCTGACCATCAAACAGATAAAGGAAAGAAAGAGGGGAGAAGAGGGAGAGAGAGGAAGGAGGAGAGTGAGAAGAAAGAACTTAGGAAGGAGGTGAGGGAGCAAGAAAGAGACATAAGGCGGGAGAGGAAGAGAGAGGACGTTCTCCTTAAAAATGGCCATGGTTGGAGACTCCTGCAAACAAATCATTCGATTCGTTACCGTCTTTCTTATGCTCGCTGGTTTCCCTGAGGGATTATTTGCAGCCTATGATTCAGGATGCACAGATCCTGTTTCCTGGCAAAAGTTTACAGGACGGGATTCCCCTGGGTATGATATCTCACCGCGGACATTGACGAACTACCCCGGGGACGACGGATATAAATTTTGTGCGAGTGAATGCGCCAAAGATTGCAGATGCAAAGGCTTCAATCTGTCGCCTAAAGTAAACTCCGTCGAAACTTGTTGGTTGAAATTTTACGTCGAAGTGGAATCTCGATTGGCAGTAAACAATGGTTTGGATTTGTTTGTGAAAAAAGCAGGTGAGCCTCTAGCGTCTAAACCCGAGTTTCTCATTCTTGACAGGATTCAAACTACATGGGAGTGCACACAAACTGAAAATTACTCAATGGGGAAGCTTTATAAACTCATATAAAGAACATCAATAAATCACATCCCATTCAATGCTGGTATACACTCACATTATGTGGTTTTTTTCCACACGTTGTCATTCACACGAGTCACTCACTCACAAGCTGGCAAATTAACTTAACCGCAAATTGAATCTAACTCAAAAATCTGAACCGCAAAACGACACATTTGACCTTGGACGCAACGTAAATTTGACGTAAACAAAACAAAGCGAAACAAAACGTGTACACGAAACGAAACGTACACACGGTGAAAAAGTACCACCGAAATATAATCAAATAAAATGAGTGACGTCACGCGCGACTGAGCGTACCCCCACTACTTAAGAATCAACATAAATAAATTTGTTAGGTTCAATGTTGTAAAAAGGCGGTCCGCAGGTTTTAGCTATGTTTTGGTTTACGTGGCGCGATTCGATTTGAGTATAGTTTCGCGATTTGCATCGCAAAATTGACATTGAAAATGCATTGACATTGACATTGACATTGACATTGAAATTGACATTGAAATTGACATTAACATTGACATTGACATTGACATTGGCATTGACATTGACATTGACATTGAAATTGACATTGACATTGAAATTGACATTGACATTGATATTGAAATTGATTCCGCACATTACGCATCCTAACAATCCGTTTCACATAAACATTTACCCGTCAACCTGAATAGTTTGTGCACATCACCATCGTCACCATTGTTGACGGTGACGTTTTCAATTGTGCAACTTAAAAAAATAACGTAAAAGTGCGATTTTCGTTGCTTTTGGAGGTGAAGGCTAAAAGTAAGGCGCTACGTCTGATGGCGCAACTCCCTACAATGCAAAAAACAAGCTCTTATGGAGTCCACGTCATTGTTGATGACTGTCCCTGGTCTAGTCCTTAAGCCGACAATAGGAATCCAAAACTTACAATTTCTGTCTTGTTGAGTAGAACGTCTATTCGAAAGAGCTAAGTTGGTTGGCGTGTACGCTTGACCATGAAAAACTGGTGAAAAGGAGTCCAAATTGTACACTTTGTTTGGAAACCCGTTATTTGGTACTTGAATGCCCTTAACTTGGTATAATTAATTTTTCTTTTTAGCTTTTTTATACTTTTATTTGGCATTGTTTGAAACTCTAGGTTATGGTGTTATGATGCTGGCTAACTTTTATTTTCGTGTTTACTGATTTTCTAGCCCCTTTTTTTGGCACGAATGCTTGCGCGCACATGGTTTTTAAAGTTTTTGCCTAAAAAATGGATTTTTCAAAGTGACAACTCACAACAGCCTAACTGAAAGGATCGATAAATAAATTTGAGCTCACTTACAAACACTTATAGCAGCAGAAGCATTCAGAATATAAAACATTGAATCAACATTGAAGAGACATTTCAGAAAATTCTCACATTAACAAAAAACTGAAATTACAATTTCTTCTCTATCTCTTCTATTACTCCATATAATCCTCCAATTTCTCATTGATTGATTAACACACAGTCATGGTGTCCCTTAAATACAATACCATCCATGGCGTGACACGTGTGAGCGTGCGCCGCCAAGAAGCCTCCAGAAATCTGCCACCTGTCCGCAGATTAAGCTAGAATACTCTAAATTTCACCAAGGACTGAAGCATTGCAAAACGACAAACCAAAACGAAAGTACTAGACAAATCTAAAAGTACTATCGTACTAAACTAGACGTACCACAATCTAGACGCGAAACGAAACGACAAATATGTTTCGCGAAACAACTAGAACTTTATCTAAACACACGTAACTGTACTTTCGGTATATTCTAGAAAGTACAGTTTTTCTTTCGCGAAATCAAACTGATTCCGCGTGCGTACGATTATTTCAATGAATCGTAACACTAACAACTGTCAGCGGTGCTATTTTTTGACAATTCTAGTCTTTCATATTGTTCAGTTAGATTTATCTTTAGTTGAAATGATTAGTTTTTTGTTTTTTGCATTAATATGATTACATTGTGACGTATATTAATGGTCAAAAGTCGTATGTTCATTTAGCAAAATCAAATATCTCCATTTTCTCAGAAACAAGATGCTTTTTTTCAGCTCTGTTCTTCAATCAAATTCCTCTCACTAGCGAAAGTTGTGCTCTGTTGTAAGAAGAGACCCCAAATCGATGTCTTTTCCTTTCTTCTACAGTTAAGCTGACACACACATGTCGACAAGATGAAACCAATGGTCGGAAGGTGTTTTGTAGGAATTACTATACAATTGTCATTCCAAGAAAACATTGATTGAGACTCCCTAAGTAACGGAAAATATGATATAAAACTTAACACCTATGCAGTGTCGAAAACATGAAATAATCGGTTATCAAAAACTAACTTGCCATAAACATTGGTGTTTGTGATTCAGTATGCAATCAAATAGTCGCTTGGCAGAAGTTTGCAACGAAGGATTCACCTTGGAATGACATCCAATGGTTGTCAATTTCAAACCTTAGCTTGAGCAACGCGTTGAAGAAATGTGCTGGTGCATGCGACAGAAATTGCAATTGCAGAGGGTTTAATTTGTCGCCTACATTCGGAATGTGTTGGCTAAAGTCTTCCATTGACGTGGTATCTAAGCTGACAGATACCGCTAATTGGGATTTGTATGTCAGGCCTCGTAAGCCTCTAAACCTTTATTTCTCATTCAATCATGTACAAATGTGCCCGTTTTAGTTTTACTTGTCACATGAAATATTTTTGTTGTTTGTATTGTTTTGGTCATGCTGTATTGTGTCTTCATGGTCAACCAAATATGTTCAATCAAATATTCCTTGTTGTATCCATTGCCCAATGGAGATTATCCAAGAGTTGGTTTTTGAGAGATTTTGTACTTTCATAAAAATTTCATTTTCCGAGCTTTCGTTGCTCTGCACCATCTTCAAATTTGATGCCTTAGTCAATCTTGTGCTATCGGTTCTGACCTTGGCTGTTGACATCGCCATGATTTTTTGATTTTTACGAAAACCAATTTCATGTTGTTGAATGAGGTCATAAGAGAATATATTTTTATCGACAACACAAAAGCGCACATTCAACTTCTTGGTACAACATCTTATTTGGTACATGGATGGCTTTAACTTGGTAATTTTTTTTTTTTTCAATTTATATATTCTTTTATTTGCCATAATTTGAAACGCTAGGTTATAATGTTTGCTAACTTTTCTTTTTGTGGTTTTTTTTCCTAACCCTTCTCCTTCCAAAACGGTTTAAGGTTATGTAATTGTTGTCTTTCTTTGAAGCCCATATGTTTAATCCACTCACCTTCTATTTGGTGTATAAAAGAGTTAGCTTAACCACTTCTTTTGCCATGAATGCTTTACTTCAAATTTTAGAAATGGGTGCACTTTAAACCTGTTTTTGAAGGTTGAAAACAAATTTTTTTGCCGTTTTTTATTATTGTTGTTGTATCAGTATTGGAGTTTTCCCTAGTCCCTTTGGTGTTTAAAGTTTTTGCCTGGAAAATGGACTTTTCACAGTGAATATTAAAAACAGCCTAACATTTGTCAACGGTGGCTATTTCGTGACAGTTCTAGTTTCATAATGTTCAGTTAGACCAAATTTGCATCTATAGTTGAAACGATTGTTTTCTGTTTTTTTGCATTGTTTTTACGATATTGTGATGTATATTAATGGTCAAAGGTCGTATATTTAATCAAAAATTCCAAATGTCTCCATTTCTTCAGAAATAAGCTGCTTTTTTTCAGCTTTATTCTTCTTCAAACGAATCCCTCTCCCAAAAGTTGTGCTCTATGCTAAGAAGAGAACACACATAAACGTCTTTGTCTATCTTATACTGTTAAGCTGATGCACACATGTTCATGACAAGATTAATAAAAATGTCGAAGGATTTTCTGTAGGAATTGCTATACATTCGTCGTACCTATAAACTATTTCTCAAGACTCTCTAAGTAACGCTAAATATGATATAAAAGTAACAAATATGCAGTGTTAAAAGCATGAATAATCAATTACAAAGAGCTAACTTGTCAAAAACATTGGTGTATATGATTCAGTATGCATACAGAACGTCGCTTGGCAGGAGTTTGTAAGAAAAGATTCGCCCGGGAATGACATCCAAGGGTTGCCAATTTCAAGCCTGAGCTCGAGCGATGCGTGGAATTACTGTGCTGGTGTATGCGGCAAAGATTGCGGTTGCAAAGGCTTCAATCTGTCGCCTTCATTCAAAATGTGTTGGCTCAAGTAATTCATTGAAGTGGAATCTAAACTGACAGATAACACTGATTTGGATTTGTATGTCAAACCTTGTAAGCCTCTAAACCCAAATTTTTCATTCAATCATGTATATGTTTACCAGTTCTTGTTTTCCATGTCACATGGTGAATTCCTGCTATTTGCATTATTTTGGTCCCGTCAACCAATTATGGTCAATCAAATATTCCTTGTTGTGTCCATTGCCCAATGGAGATTATTTAACCGATGGCTTTTGAGAGATTTTGTACTTTTACAAAAATCTCATTTCCGAGCTTTCGTTGCTTTGTACCATCTTCAAATTTGATGTGAGATGTCTCCGTCAATCTCGTCCTATCGGTTCTGACCTTGGCTATGACATCGCCATGATTTTTTGATTTTTACGAAAACCAATGTCATGTTGTTGAATGAGGTCATAAGAGAGCATTTTTCTATCGAAAACACAAAAGTGAACATTCAACAATTTCTTGCTTGTTAGGAGACCTGGAGAACCTTTACGGAGAATCATTTTTGATAACCAACCTTGTTTATAAAGCTAACTGTATGACTATCAGTTTTGGTGTTTCCGATAAAAAATGTCAGGTTTATAGATATGTTGGCGATTATGCCTAATCTTTTTAGGATTTGTTAGCATTCCAGACTACACAAAAAACATGTTCTCTTAAGGATTAGAAAAGTTGAAAGTCGAGCTTGTGACCTGTGGTGAACCAGCGATTTTTTAGGAATTTGGCCACTCCACGTGTCGACATGTACATGTGGATCGATGAGCATTATTCCAACATTTCATTTAGAAACAAGAGAGAAGCTGGTCTTTACATGTTCCATTGGATGTCTTCGTTTTTGTTAGTATGTGAATGTAATTCTTTCCGTAAACATATGACTGTATGCTGGCTGCCCAAATATACTTCTTATTAACAAATTGACACTCTCAACTCGATCATTGCCCAAATTACTCAACATTGGAGTTCGAAATGTACCTAGAAGATGGGAATGATTTCTCTCTGTAGCATTATTAAAGAACCGCATGATCTTGTGATGGATGCCATGCATATTTAATTGTTGAATGTGGACTAATTGTACCTTCTCAACAGAGTGGCACAAAGCGCTTAGCGTGTTTTCAAGTACAGTTAATGTTTTGGTGTTGGTGTTGAAGTACACCAAGAATTACTATGAGGGTTAGTGGTAGTATTGCAACGCGGATTTGTTGTCTCTCCTCCCACTTCCTCAACCTCTGCCTCTACCTCCCCCCCTCTCTTTATGTACATTGGCAGTGGATGTGAGTCCATGGACATCTCCGAGCTCAGGACCATTTCTAGTAATTCCCTCCCTTTCCTTCAATGCCTGGTCGGCGGAAAACAACCGTGATTTGCAAGGAACTCGTATTCGGCTATACAATTGTAATTCTTGAACTTTTTTCTCCTGTTTTGACAATACTTTATTATTGATTTTAATGCAATCACATGTTTAAATTTTCTCCCTTATGTTGACATTTCCTTTGTTATTAGTTATGTACAATTGAAGTGTTTTAACTTTTTATCCATTTCTTGGTTTTCTTTTGTTATAAGATTTTCTTAATTGCAATGTATGTTCATTGTTTTTCTTACGTTGGCATTTCCTTTGATTATGGTTTAACATTTCTTTTGTTATATATATTTCAGAATATCTATTTCTTATGTTGACATTCCTTTGCATTTAGTTATACACAATTTTTACATTTGATTTTTTAATTCGTATGATGACATTTCTTTCTTATTAGCTATTAACCATTGTAATATTTGATCTTTTATCTCTTGTTTGTGAATTAATTTTATTTATATATTGCATGGGTCCGGTTTATGTACATTTTTCATCGACATTCTATTTGTTGACAACTTCTGCCTTTTTTTTTTCGATATAACAGTTTTTGGTTCTTCTTAGACAACATTGTGTAGTGTAAGTTGTATTTTTAGTTTTTACATTTTCTCTCGGCAACCATTTTTGATTCTGCTGTTTGACATTCCTGTTTGCGAGCGTTTTTCATCCTTCTGTTTCGTTTTCTTTTGGGTGTTTGTGATGAACACGATCCATTTTTTCTTCTTTTTTTTGAAGTATTTTTTTTTGGCTTCTCTCTTCTTTGGACAGATCCCAATGGTTTTGATAACAATGTCGGAGGACTTTGGAGCGTCGTTGCTTATAACGGCTATTATTATTTTCAACAGAACACGGGGAAATGTCTTTCGGTTTCGTCCAGTACTTTGGGATCAGAGGTGATTCTTTCAAGTAAGTGTTTAATGCATTTTTCAATGTTCAAGTATTTTTCATAGTTTTTTTCCTAATCAATGTAAATATGTTTTTTTTTTGGCTTTGTTCAATCCCAGTCAATATAAAAGTTTTAAACTTCCCTTCCTTTATTCTATTTTGACGCTTCATGAAAATGTCGATTAGGGATCTACATTATTGAACGTATCTGGTCGTGTTCGACACAAAAATTTGTCACACATTTGAAGCTCCCTTTTTTTGTAAATGATAAAGCCATCAAGGCCCTATTAAGGGGAGGTTAAATTAGGATCTGGATGATGAAAACGAGTATGGATAAGCTTAAAATATCTAAAATGAATAATTATAGTTGAACCGTATTCTTTTTCCCGTCTGAACTACCACCCTGGTCTTCACCTCTACCACAACCTCTAAGTTTACCTGTACCAGCACATCTCTCACCTAGTGAATTTAGCTCTGCGATTGTTTCTACATTTAAATTTCTTGTACTATTGGACCCTTCAGTAAAACGCTCTCTATTTTTCTCAATCGTTTTCAAGTAATTGCCCGCGAACCCATGAGCAGTCTTTTCCTGCCTAACAAGATCTGGTTCATATGTACCAACTTATGTTTCATGTGTACTTAGGTATCTTTTCTGGTTACCATTTAAAAAAACTTAAACCTTTTTACTTTCTTCTATTATCTTACCATGACTACACAACTTCTCAAGCAATAAAATATTCACCATATCCTTTCTTTTCCCATTCTTTTGTGTTGCAATAATATAAAAGGGCATTTTGCACCTAAATCTCATCATAAGTATCTCCCGCTTTCATTCTTTTTTTTTCAGATTGCAATCGTCACGATAGCCAACTTTGGGCACCAATTTTTTCTACTACAGAGACGGAATCTGGAACCCAATGGCAAAATAAAATGTCAGGGAATTGTATTGATGGACAAGGTGGCGGAATTGGAGATTGCGTAATACAGTGGACATGCAAATTGGTCAATGATGGGAATATTTGCAATCAACTATGGTTACCACAAGCCAAATCTTCAGCAAATGCTGATTCTTGTGTGTAACCATTTAAACTCCTGAGGACATAACCATTTTAAACCTTAAAAATCCTAGAAAACATGCCATCTACAAATGTTTTTCCTTCTTTGACTTTTAGAGCTTGCTTATTGGTTACTCTATTTTTTTAACACTATCTAGGAGCCTCTCTTTTGTTGAAAACGCTTACATTACTTTTTTTGTATGTCTTTCGAATGTCTTTAAATACAGCTGAAAACCCTTCAATCAAAGTTTCTTTCTTTACAGTTGTGTAACATTCTATTTCATATCTTGTTTTTTTCCATTTTTTAATGAACAGCGCCCTCGGGTCTCTCTCAATCGAAAGACCCTATTGCAATTACTGCGAATTTGAATGTTTTTTCTCGACATTACAGTCACATTACCAATCTTCCAGCTTCTGTCGATTGGTCGTTGTATATTGGACCAGTAAAGGACCAAAGCTCATGCGGTAAATGGCTTAAATCACCACTATTTTTTGTTTCTTGTAATACATTTTTTATAGTTGCTTACTTTTAGGATACTTAGTGTGAATTGGCGTATCGGCCGGGTTCGTGCCAATATGTTTAGTTTGAGTTTCGTAAGATTGGCAGTATTTAAGTTATTTCTTACGTAGGTAATGGTACCGTGTGTCAGTTCAAAGCACGTTCTCTTTGGGTGCAACGTGTTTTGGTGGGCGTAACGTGTTTAGTACAGTTAGGTAGTGAGTTAGCAGTCTGGTTGCATAGTGAGAAGAATTCCAAGTCCAAAAGAACCTTTTTGATGTAAAAGGAACCTAAATAAGCACAAAAGCTATATACGCAGGCGGAAGCATATAATTTATCATCATCACAGAAGCAATGGAGGCCGGTTTATATGAATATATTTAACCGGAAAATTTTTCTTACAATAGAGATTCAAAAAAGTTCGAAAAAGTACTATTTGATGCTCTAATTTTAGGTTTTATGGACATCTCTTTTTTGAAAAAATGCGCAAATCATCCGTATCAAGAGTTCAATTTTTTTGTGGTTGATTGTCGATAATGATGTGTAAAAAAAAAAGAAGTCTCTGAATTTTATCATCAAGTCAACTAAGCTTTGTAATTTCACACCCGATTTGTCACTAATACCGTCAACACAATCTAGAACTCCAAACTTAAAAATTGCCATTTTGTATTGTGAGCCACATAACTAAGAGAAAATTGTCAATCTGATCTTATCAATTTGGAAGCATTGGTGTACAAGCACATACTTGTTTATACCCCCTTGTGCCGTTTTTTTCACAGGTGCATGTTCGATTTTTGCGGTTGTTGCTGCAATTGAAGGAGCATACAACATTTGGTTGGGAAAAAGTGTGAATCCTAACGCATTTTCGGAACAACAAGTTTTAGATTGTTTTGGTTCTTGCCAAGGAGGTTGGGCCGAAGATAATTTTAACTGGTTGGCTTCACGATCTGGAGGTCTTGTGACACAAAAAGATTATGGAGTTTATGAAGGTCAAACTTCCGGAAGCTGCAAGGTAGGATTTTCATATTTCTTTTCAATTTTAGTTTATTAGTGCATTAAGCTGTTGGGTGAGTTTTCTTTTTTTTTTTTTTTTTTTCATGGAATAGGAAGTTGTTTTGAGTATCATGTAAGATAGGTAAGATTAGGTTCAGTAATAGGAAGCTGTATTGTGAGAAATTTCTGTCGGTTTACCTGTATCATTTTGGCTAGGCGCCATCCAAATAGTGTAGGTTTAGATGTTGCGTGGCTAGGTGAAAGAAACGAGGTACAATTTAGCATGTAAAAGACAAGCCAGGTGGAAAAAATAAAGTTAGATACAACTCCACTTGGTATAGCCTGTTTCTCATTTTATTTGGGAAAGAGACAAGCCACGTGAAAAAAAACACGTGAAGAAAAACAATGAGAGTTACAAGATGCGACTCTTTTTATGTCATCTAGGCAGTAGACAAACAAGGTGCAAAAAAAGAGGCACACGATAGGACGCCACATGTTATAACCTGTTTTCTTTTTGTTTTGTCATTTTGGAAACAAGCAAGCCAAGTGAAGGAAATAGAGTTCCGAGAAATGATCTGACGTGTTATCTGTAATTTATTTGTCTTTGACATCTGGAAAACATACACACCGGGTGAAAAATACAGGAAGTCACGAAGTACCATTTGAAATGTTATAGTTTTCTTTCTTAGTCATCTAAAAGTAAACAAAACCATTCACAACTACAAAATACCATTACACAAATTATAACAAGATTTTCTATTTGTCGTAACTATTCTTGGAAACAGGCGGCATACTTACCAAAAGAGGTGGACGTTACACGGTACGAGCTGACTACGGCCCAATCAGATTCCACACTAATGTCGGTATTAAGTCGCCAGCCGGCCGTCACAGCCATGGTGTTGACGGACGCGTTCATGGCATGGAAAGGGGTAAGCAGAGAGGTGGAAGGGAGAGGGAGGGAAAGGGGGAGAGGGAGGGAAAGGGGGAGAGGGAGGGGGAGGGAGGGAGGGAGGGAGGGAGGGGGAGGGAGGGGGAGGGAGAGGGGGGAGGGAGGGAGGGAGGGAGGGAGAGAGGGAGAGGGGGGGAGAGGGAGGGAGAGGGTGGGAGTGGGTGGGAGAGGGTGGGAGAGGGTGGGAGAGGGTGGGAGAGGGTGGGAGAGGGTGGGAGAGGGTGGGAGAGGGTGGGAGGGGGAGGGGGAGGGGGAGGGGGAGGGGTAGGGGGAGATGGAATGGAAGAGGGAGAGGGTACAGGAGATAGTGGGAGAGGTAGAAAGAGATCTAGAAGGAGAAGGAGAAGTCAGAGGAGAAGGGGAATGAGAAGGTGAAGGAGAAGGGAAATGAGAAGGTGAAGGAGAAGGAGGACGAGGGCAGGACGGACTGGTTGTGATGGTGGTTGTTATTATTGTGTTTTTGTTGTTGGTGTTCTTATTATCCTTATTGATTTTACTATCTATGTCGTTATTGATATCCTGTTGAATATAATTATTGTATTTCTATCATCATTATTGTTCTGATTATCATTATCATTATTGTTATCTTCTAACTTGTTCTTGCTTTTGTTTTGCTTTTGTTTTGTATAGTGGGATATCTTCACAGATTCTCGAAATGATTGTCAAATTGATTCACAGTTGAACCATTTCGTGGCGCTTTTCGGATACGGTACAGAAAATGGTGTTCCATTTTGGATTATTCGCAATTCATTTGGATCTGGTTGGGGTCAAAACGGGTATGGGCGAATTAAAAGAGGAATATGTGGAGTTAATTCTCTTCCATCTTCATACCCAGTTATCGCAGGTAAGCTTCGTGATCCATTTGTGTTAAATAATACATTTTCGTGTGAAGAATTTTTGGAAAATTGTTATCGCTATTATTAGTATTGTAATTGTGATTAATGTTATTGTTAGTATCGTTCTTATTGTTATTATTGTTGTTATTGTTACTAGCTTTTATGTTATTATAATTATTATTGTCATCATTATGATTCTTGTGATTATTGTTGTTATTGTTATTTTTGTTATTTTTGTTATTATTCCTAATATTATTAAAATTACTATCATTACCTTCATCAGCATTGGGTACTATCAGTAAATTATTGTGATTATTATGACTTTTACTATATTTGTTATTTATTATAATTACTGTTTACTATCGTTATTATCATCTATTATTACTATTGTTGTTGTCCTTACTTTTAACTTTAATACTCTTCTTATTTTAGTACTATCTGGTTTTTTACTACTATTTTGATCATTATTGCTAACTGTTATTGTTTGTTACAAGTCTACATTGTCGGTATGTTTTAGTGATACTTTGGTTGTTTACTATCAATTTATGTTTTACAGAAAAAAAGAGCTTGTAGTCAATAAATGAAGAACCGAAATTCTATGTTTTTTGGATTCATAATGTGACATTTTAATCCAAGACTTAGGCCCTCTTTCTCACACACTACCTCTCGCTCTCCCCCCCTCCCGCTTTTCTACTCTCTTCCTTCCTCGCATTCTCTTTCTCCTTTCTCCTTGCTCCTTCCTCTCCCTCCCCTCCCTTTCCTGCCTTCTTCTCTCTCTTCCTTTCCCTTTTGCCCGTCGTCCTTTCAATATCACTTAGAGTTTTTTTTTTTTTTTGGTGCAGCTCCTGACAGCGATGCATGTAACTCCAGAATCAATCCGTGTGGATCGGGAACATGCGTTCCTTCTTCCTCTCCCTTCCCAAATTCTTACACGTGTAAATGTACGGCTAAGGGCTACATTACTGTGAAAAATTCCGACCAAACCAAAACGTGTGCCCTTCGTAAGTATTTTGCATCTTTATATTCATGCATACGTGAGTTTTGTAGGTGTAGATGATTTATATTTGAGCTGTGGGCATTTCATTCTTTTTTTAACTTTGCTTGTCATTTATGCTAACGCCCATTAATGTTTCATCTTTTAGCTTATCACTTCTATTGAATCTTTGGGTATCCTTATTTCTAAATCGTTGTACATATTTTTGTTTAATCCTTGTACGCCACTTATGTTTAATTTAAGTTTATAAATTTATGTTTTAACTTTGGATGCGATTTGTAGTATATGTTTGTACACCATATATATTTGAGATTTGGGCAAAACATTTCCGATAAAGCATAAAGTCATATTTTTTTTTGAGCTTTGTAAATCATTTATATGTAAGCACTGTACACTAAATTGAGGAGTATTAGTCGTTCCACATTTACTATTCCTCGGTGAAAATTTTCTCAATGTTTCTGTATTCCTTCAAAACATAAACTCAGTCTTGGATGTCAGTATACTCATCAGTACATCTAATTCTAGAAATAGTGTCAAATTACCCTACTTTTTAAGATTCGTTTTCTTTCCACTCTAACCCTCCTATAAGAAACAAAAATGAAATAGTAGAATGAATGTATTTGTTTTACTTTTTACATTTTCCAGTGCTTCCATAAAATGTCATTGTTGTTTGTAGAAAACCATTTTTTGTAGTTTGTTTTTGTTCTCTTTTTTTTCGGTTCTTGTTCTTAAATGTTGTTGTTGTATTTAAACAAATTTTTGTTTCATTTGTTGGTTATCCTTGTTTTTTCTTTGCAGTCGATGTGTGCTCTTCCACCGGGTTTAATCTGTGTGGTGCCGGATCTTGTATCAATGATGGCAATGGGTATTACCATTGTGTTTGTTTGCGTGGGTATATAATGTCTATTAACAACAGAGGAAAACCCATTTGTGCCCCACGTGAGTATCTTCCAAAACCACGTATGATTCCATTTATTGCATATCATTTTCTCACATGTTTACTTTAGAACGATGATAAAAACTGATGAGTCTAGCTAAAGCATTCAATGGCCTAGTCAAAGATGAATCAATAACATCCTGAAGTTAAATTTTCATTTTCTTTTTTTAGTTCGCATTCAGGCCTTAATTCTCGAGTATTTTCTTGTTATACGTTTTCGCTCTCGTCTTCTTAAGACCTTTGTGAAAAAACAATGGTTGGTACTGATGTGTTTGTGAGGAGCGTTGACAAAAAAAGGATATTTCTAATTTCAACGTAAATTTTTGCAGCGGTGGATGCTAGTTCGAATGTACCACAAACGTACACAGTAGTTCCGGGCGACAGTTGTTATGTTATTTCTTATTCTTTCGGATTAACTATTCCACAGCTTCTAAAACAAAATACGAACATACGCGGGGTAATTATTTATTGTTTTAAAGTTTCTACGCCTCTCATGACTAATATATTCCTAGACTATCATTTGGAACTTAACTCTGTTGTTAGCTAATCCCTCCTGCGCACATTTTTTTCCATTTGATGTGCACTTTTTACTAACCGATGATTGTAGTGAAAGGCTTCACCTCATGCGTTCAAAAACTCATTATCAGTCCTTAATTCGTAATTAGTGGATGATGTTGATGTTAGTTAGTTGATGAGCAATTATACGTAGATCGGATTAATTTTGTCTTTTCGGATTTGGCTAGTTGGGAAGTTTTGAAACCCCGAATTTGTCTTCAATGAGAAATATGATGACAACTTCAAAAAAAAATGGAAGTGCAACCTAACCACTTTTTATCCATGTTTTGTGGTGGGAGTTTTCAACAGCACGCTTATATGTTGGCTCCACTTTCTGTGTTGTGTGCATAACTTCCAAATATATTATTGTTACGTTAATTGACTATTTTTCTTCACTTTATTAAATGCCACTTTTTTTTTTGTTTCGACGTAGGATCTCTGTAATAACTTACGGAGCGGAGATGTTTTAAAAGTTGCAAATCCCGCGGCAAGCTCTTGCAAAGTTCTGTACAGCATTCAACTAGTAAGTATAGCTCACAAGATTTACAAACGTTTGTTTACATAACATCATTATACCCATAATCTGTAAATTAAACATCATGGGTATATATTGCAGTTTTATCTTTGTTTTTAGAGAACAAAAAAACAAGTACACAAAAATGCTTATCGTGGAAACGCAACATATATTTAATCTACTATTTCGAATTGAAACAAGTATTTTTCTTTTTTTGTTATTTATTTACCCATTTTTTTTTGAATGGCTTACGTGATTGAGGGTGGGAAAACTCAGATTTTTATGCTCCCTCCCTTTCTGTTCAATTTCATGTCCTTTTGTGTTCCCCTTGTTTAAGTGGTATTTTTGTCTTGAATTTCTTTTTTATTCAGGGAGATACTTGTTCCTCTATTGAAAAAGGATTTAATCTCCCGGCAAACTCTCTCTATTCATTGAATCCTGGACTTAGTTGTTCAATCGGTTTTTCAGGGGGCTTTCCTTTGGGAATTCAACCCGGGCAACAGGTAAAGAAAAGTAAAAAACACACAAAAAAACAAAAAGGAAGTCAAAAGACAATCTACAAAACGAAAAATAAAGAGTGGAAGGAAAGCTTTCAGAATGATATCATTTCTAGGGAATATACCCTTCCAAAACATTAGAATCTCATTACGAAATATATAACCTTCGTGAAAGCTCGGATAAAAAAAACCTTTCTATCATTAGTGCAAATCCTAACTTTATGTCTGAAAGATCTACAAATCCTAAAGCTGAAAAAGCCCTGATGAAATAAACTACAGTTCTTTGAAATAGGGAGTTAAGTTGGCGGGAATCCGTCCTCCTTAACTAGCAGGGATGAACTATCGATATAAATGGGAAATTAGAAGTGCATGTCAAATTATCTCGGAGGAGCTTACATTTTTTTTTTCTTTTTCATGAAAATATTGGTCCACAGAAAATGAACTGCATTTTGACCTCATAATGTTATCAAGTAATCAATCCATAATAACATGTTTGACCGATCTTTATGTTCTATTCTTTGTACACCTTAGAATGATTCAATTACTAATACAAAATCATAATGCATTTTTGTTTTTGTTTTTGAGCCTTAAACAACGAGAGAACGAAATTCTCACTTTATGCCTCAAATCCTTTTTGTTTCGACATTGTAGAATGTTAAAAAAATAAACCGGAAAGATCTCCTAGAGAATTACGCTCGGGTGAACTTTTTGTTAACATTTAGACCACTTCATAGTGCAAGTTGCAATTTTTTGTACGCCTACTTTGAAGGTTCGAAATATGTACGGCTATAAATGTAATTTCTTGAAATTCTAAGAACGGAAAATGTGTTAAACTGTGCAGATTTGCATTCAAAAAGGGACTCCAGATCCGACCAAAGTATGTAATCAAGTCGCTTACGTGCAAGAAAGTGACAGAAGTAGTAGTTCTCCATGCGATTCGATTCGAGCAAGAACGACAAAAATCTCTCGACTCGACTTTTTTGAAATCAACCGAGGCATCAACTGTGGAAAGTTTTATGTGGGACAAACGGTAAAGACAACTTGGAAATGTTTTTTACACATTTCGACATAAAGTGCAAATAATAAAAATTTGAGTAAACGAGACACCTGTCACAAATTTATGTATAAGAACTCTTGTGGCTCCATGTTTTTTCTTTCTATAATTTTTTGTTTCGTATTTTTCTTTTGAGATGCTTCCATCCAATCAGATCAAAAAGAGAAAAGAAAGAGAGGTAGAGGGAGGGAGGGAGGGAGGGAGGGAGGAGAGGGAGAGAAGGAGAGGGCGTGAGAGGGAGACGGAGGGTGAGGGAGAGGGAGAGAGAGGGAGAGGGGGAGGGAGGGAGAGGGAGGGGAAGGGATAAGGGAGGGAGCGGAATGGAGAGGGGAGGAACAGGGGGAGAGAGGGGGAGAGAGGGGGAGTGGGGGAGCCAGAAAGAAAGGGGAGGCAGAGGCAGAGAGGAGGGAGAGGGAAGGAAGGGAAGGAGCCGAGGGAGAGGAGGTAGACGAAGAGGGGGAGGCGGAGGTAAAGGCAGTGGCTCACGCGGAGATAGTGGCAGAGGGGGAAGGGGGGGATGGGGAGGGGAGGGGGAAAGGGCTTGTGAGATGGTGAGGGAAAGGAAGAGGAAGAGAAGAAGACGGGGAAGGAAGAGGACGAGGGGGAGAAGCACTGCTGCTTAACTGAAATTTCAATGTTTCCTTTTTGTTATATTTTGCAGGTATGTGTGGCCTCTCAGAGCGTCCCTCCCTTAGCTTGTAAGCCGTACTACAAGTGGAAAAGAACTGACACGTGTAATTCCGTAATTTCCGCGTTTTGCGGATCGAGATCACGTTCGTCGTGGAAAGCTTGTATGGGGAAGAACGCCGGGGCATGTGTAAAAGGTGGATCTGATTGGGCCGTCGGAAGAATTATATGCCCTAAATCTTGTAAAAATAATGCGGGAAATAAAGTGGCAGGGTGTTATTAAGTAGAATTGATTATAGTGGCGTGGACTTAGAATTTATTACTGACAGATCGAATGGAATGTAGGTGGACTAAAGGTAAAGAGACGTTTCAGTTTTGATGATTTTCAGTTTCCGTGCAGCCGTTCAACGTGTTGCGTACATTTCTAAACCGCGTCTCAGTTTTGTTGAGCGCCGTATTATACTTTTTGTGTTTTTCGTTTTTGTTTCGGTTGCGGTTTTACTTTTTAACTCGCGTCTATGTTGACTGGACGCTTTTTTTGGTTCGGTTTCGTACGTTGGTACTTTTATGTAGTTTCGTCGCTTTGTGTTGATTTGGGCGTCCGTAGTACGTTAGTTTTATGTACATTTTGTCTCGTACTTAGCGTTTTCAATTGGAGTAGAGTTAAGAAGGGAAGGGAACAGTTGTTTTTTTTGTGGGGAAAATTTCAGGTGAAATATATTCGTCTTTTGCTTGAGGGTTCTTCTTGTGTTTTTTCTCTATCTTTTTGCTTCCGCGTTTCTATTCTTTGCGTGTTTATTTGTTAGATCCTTCAATTAGCATTGGAGATATTCAAAATCTGGTGTTGTTTGGTCAATTTTCTATGTGTTTTTTTGAGTCGACGTCAATGTCAATGCTTGATTCCGAAGCTCGTAGCTCCATTTTTAGTTTTGTTTACATACTAATTATTGTTTTATATATTTTGTTAAGATTTGCAATGTCCGGAAGCAATGTCATTGTCAATGAAACAATGTCGGTTCGTAGATGGTGTGGTTACGTTGGTCGTATGTTACGCCGCACATTTTATTTCACTTTGTTTGATTCGTTCGTTTTACATGTTTCGTTTTGTTTTGTTTTCAGTGCGAGTTAAGTTGTGGTATAGGATCTTTGTTGTTTTAGTTTGCGTCGGGCCGCATTTTTTGTCTAAGTTCAATGTTGACTTTAGCAGATTAGGGTGCGTCTCCATGTACTTGTAGCTTAGTGAAAAAACTTTATTTTTTAGCGCCGGTGCGGGGGACCCGGATTTCAGGTGTCCCTATGTGTAAAAAGGGCATAGTTACTTAAGGATGTGACGATTGTATACACTGACAATGCACGTGACGGCTGTCAACGTCTACAATCTGTGATGATGCACGTTTTTTTTTTAAACTGCTTGTGATGTCGCATGAGTTTTCGTGACATTGTAGACGTACCGCCTTCAAGCCTTTGCCCTTTCACGGTTGAAAAAGATGCACTTTGCCTTTGCGTCGCCTGTCGCCTCGACGTGAAATGGCATCGGAATCTTCAGACCCCTAGAGAAATAAAATCCGTACCAGGCGCAAACGGACAAAACCAAACAAATTGTGTACTTTACTTCGTCGTACTTGAAAGCAAATGGACAAAACATAACAAACAGTGTACCTTTCGCCGTCGCTTGAATTCGTTTGAAATTTTTGGACAAGCAGAACTTAGCGTAGCGACGAAGTCTGTCCCTAGCTGACTGTGCACTCTTCAATGAAAATTCCACGAAGGAAGGCGCACACGCTTCTTCCTTCGAAACAACAAAACTCCAAACGTTGACTTCACACGTGTCGCTTCACGAACACACCTGCACGCAAATTGAAACACCTGCGCACGAAACAAACAAGTGACGCGAAACGAAATAGTATGTTTCGTTCGCGGACATCAAAAGTACTGTCGCGAAACGACGTCGTACTTTTGTATGATGACTCGACAGTTTGCGTCAAACAAATTCAAGTTGGAATGACGCTTCGCGAAATGTCGCGAAAACAACAATATCCCAACATAGGTTTGTGGTAGATTCGAACTAGCATCCACCGCTGCAAAAATTTATGCACAAATTAGTAATATCCCTTTGTTGTCAACGCTCCTCACAAACATTACCAACCAATGTTCACAAAGGTCTTAAGAAGAAGAGAGCAAAAATGTATAACAAGAAAATACTCGAAAATTAAGACCTGAAGGCGAACTAAAAAAAGAAGATGAAAATTGAACTTCACGATGTCATTGATTCATCTTTGACTAGGCCATTGAATGCTTTAGCTAGACTCATCAGTTTTTATCATCGTTCTTAAGTATATATGTGAGAAAAAATATGCAATAAATGGAATCATACGTGGTTTTGAAAAGTACTCACGTGGGGCACAAATGGGTTTTCCTCTGTTGTTAATAGACATTATATACCCACGCAAACAAACACAATGGTAATACCTATCGCCATCATTGATACAATGTTAAACCCGGTTGAACAACACACATCAACTGCAAAAAAAAACACAAGGATAACCAACAAATGAAACAAAAATTTGTTTATAAACAACAACATCATCAAAGAACAAGCACCGCAAAAAAGAAAAACAAAAAAAACAAACAATGGATGTTAACTAACAACGATAATAATTAATAAAAGCACTAGGAAAAAAAAAAGTAAAACAATTACATACATACTACTCTATTACTTAATTTTTGTTTCTTATAGGAGGGTTAGAGTGGAAAAACGAAGCTTATAATATAAGGTTATTTGACACTATTTCTAGAGTTACATGATTAACGGTTTTTCCACCTGGTTTGATGTCTACTTTTAAGATGACTAAGAAGAAAAGTTATAGCATTTTGAGTGGTACTACTGTTAGGATTAAGTACTGAGCACTCACTTAGCGACGAGACATTCTCGTAGCTAAGGTAGCGACGACCAGCGAGGAAGTAGTTTGGTCCCTAGATATTTGAAGTGACGTAAAAGTTGTTTGTTCGTTTTGTTTCGCGCGAGTTCTAGTCGTAATATAGAAGTGACGTGGAAATGGTTTCGTCAATTTGGTTCACTTAAGTTGTGGTCGTACCGTGTATTTCAAGTCGGTTGGTAGTTGACTTTCATTGTTGGTCAACTAACTTAGGACGACTAACTTTTGTTAGCGTTATACTTTGCCCCGCGTTTTTAGTTGTGTACATATATATTTGTTGAGACTTCGTAGTAGAGGTATCTTTTAGAGGCGTAGCTTATTAAGGAGGCGTAGAAAGGTCAGAGGTAAAAAGGAAGAAAAAATGAGTTGTATTTGCATTGTGCATAATATCTTGAATGTTTTGGAGGAACACTATTGTTGTGTATATGTTTTGTTTGGTTTGTCTTCTTTCAATTGGTATAGGAGCAGGTTACTGGCAACGCTTGCCGGTATGGCGGAGAAAGGGAATTCCTTGGCAGAACCTAGTGGAGGAGCTAGTGGGAGAGTTAGTGAAGGAGGAATTACAAGGACACAATACAATGAGTTTGACGAATGGGGGGGGAAAAATGTGAAGATGGACAAGGGAATATTTGACCGCTTTGAGAATTTTCTCAAAACACAGGGAGATGATCGAGATGGAGGTGTAAGTGGAGACTCACACAACTCAAAGAAAATAAAGAAAAATAAAGGGAAATCTACACTTTATGAGGAAGAGGATGAAAGCAAAGATGATGATCTTAAAGTGTTTAATTAGACCACTGTCTTCACGTGTTCCAACTATGCAATCTAGAAGCGATACATTTGAGGAGCATTCACACCAAAAAAACTTTCGGACATCGTTATCGAGAAGAAACATGACCGGATCCTTCCGTGGATCCAGCCGGAGCAAAGAAGTGGGACAAGAAGGATATGGCGGCCTCCACCGCACTAATTCAAAGTTGAGCTAGTTCTATCCATGAACATCTCCTAACTCATTATAGGGCTTATGATTAATGGGCCGCTTTGCAAAATGCGTTTGAAAAGGGGTTTGAGGCAAATGAAAGTTATCTCTTTGAGGAGTATATTGGGTTTAGATTAAAGGAGAATGAGTCCATTGATGATGGAGTCAAAACGTTTAATGTCATCATAAAAAAACTTAACTCACTCAATAAATTCCCTACAGAAAAAGAGAGGCTTGTTTTTATGAGGAGTCATCCATACAAATTTGCGGTAGCTAAGGAGGTCATCAAGGGGCGAGAGAAACCGACAATGACATACGCTATTAATCACGTGAAGATTACGGAGAATGAGAAGGCAACATCGAAAGAGGAAAACAAAGGGTCATCTTATCCAAGTTATCAAAAGGAGGATGACGGAGGAGCTTACAACTTTATGGGACCTAGGGGGAGAGGAGGTGGACCTCGTGGACGAGGAAGCAGGTCACATGGCCCAGGGAGAGGCTTATATCAACGTGACACCTGTCAAATGACTTGTTACAATTATAACGAAATTGGGCATGGCTCTTTTGAATGCCTAGACAAAAGTAAACAGAGTAACCTTTGTCATAAATGGGGACATACTAGTCGCGGTTGTTATCAAAACCAAGGAAATAATCGCGAATGGGGACAATTTAGAGGCAAAGGAAGTGGAGGAATTACTTGATCTGGTAGAGGAGATTTTGTTAGGGATGGGCCAGTGGGACAGGATCAGGAACTTTTCATCTCAATCATGGAGGAATCACAGGAAAAAGAGGATATCTTATTTCACACACGCGACAATGCGAGTAAAGGAAAATTTATCAGTTAGATCATAGACTCAAGGGCTACAGATCATATGTGTTCAGATCCAAGACTATTCAATGACATTAGAAAACTCACTATACCAAAATCCATCATAGTGGCTAATAGTTCAATGAAGGTTATTGATACAGTGGGAACAGTATGGTTAGATCTACCGACACAAGATAGGGAAGGGAAAACTTAAGTCAATGGAGTACGTTTTAATAATGTGCTTTATAATCTATGGGGTTGAATCAATCTTTTAAGTGTCCCACATAGGAAAGTTGGAAGAGCCACACGCTTGGAAGGGGGTAGAATCATTTTGAGTAGTAAAACAAGACCATTTGCAGAGGGGGTTGTAACTAAAAATATGCAAAGTAGGCTGATTTGGGAAAAACCAAAAATAGGACGGTAGATTAAGAAGGGCACCTCCATTCGGCAGAGGTCAACAAGGAGAACCTCAGGTTGTGGCATCATCGTATGTGTCACACTTCGGAGAGTAACATCAAAGAGATGATTCGTCATAGTGCGGTTCGAGGACTAGACCTGACGATAGGAGAAAAGGTCATCGGATATGTAGGGTGCACAAAAGGGAAACATTAAAGGAAGCCTCGTCCGGTGAAAGATCTTCAATTCAAGGCAGATGCCCCTTTAGATGTAGTTCATCTAGATCTTTGTGGTGACATACATCCAAAAACCATTGGAAAAAGTAAATACATTATGATGATACTTGATGATTTCAGTAGGAAGACACGGGTGTATCTTTTAAAAGCAAAGTCAGACGCATTAGAGACATTTAAAGATTTTGTGGTTATGGCTGAGAGGGAAAGTGGGAGGAGGTAAAAGTAGTACGATCGGACTATGGAGAAAAAAATCTTTCTTTCGCTGAACGTTGTAAGGAGACGTGAATTAAGCAGCAGTTCACGGCTCCTTATTCCTCACAATCGAATGGAATAGTAGAGAGGAAGAACCGGACATTACAATAGATGGTGCGGGCAATGCTCCATACGACTAAACTCACACATCGTCTTTGGGGAGAAGCAATTTGGGCGGCTGATTATGTCACCAATCTAAGATTCAACTCGTTATTAGGTAACAAACACTAGAGGAACTTTGGAGTGGACAAGCGCCTACAGTAAAACATTAAGGATTTGGGGATATGAGGCTATGGGGTATGTAGAGGAAAGAAACCGGGAGGGGAAGTTTGCGCCACGATCATGGAAAGGATACTTTGTGGGGTACAATGAGAACTTAATGCACTAAAAGATTTATAACCCCTTACTAGAAGGGTCCGAGAGTCTAGAAATGTGGAGTTCAATGAAAATTTTGTATGGATGGTGAAAGGAGATAATGAGTTTAAACGGGCCTTAGATTACAAGGAGAAGAGTCATTATAATAAATTCACATGAGAGGAGGAGGAAGAAGAAGATGTCTTGATGGAGGTAGGAACAAAGAACAAGGTGCAATTTTTAGAGCAGACTTTAGAGAAAGTTCCGAAACCTAAGTCCACCAGCAACAAAGCACAAGGGGTCAAGGTCATTAGAGAATAATCCACTCACACGAACAATGTGATATCAAAAGAGACACCCATTGAGAAGGAGGGCAATGACAAGATTGAGAGGAGTGATTCAGATAAAGAATTTGAAAAAAACGTACAGAAAAGCAAGAGATCAACGAAAGGGAAGGCACCGGAACGATTCTCACATGGGTATTGTTATAAAAAGCAAACCAAATTCTAGAGGGCAATTTCCGAACTAAGAGAAGGACAGGCGGAATCCTTTCTCTTAAGAAAGGCAATTACAAAAAATCGTTCGGCTGATCCTCAATCATATCAAGAGGCTAGAAAATCGGACGGATGGGAGGAGAAGTGGAAACTAACGTTTATAAAAGAGTTTAATTGTGTGAAAGCAAATTGGATATTCAAAGAAGTAGACTTACCATTTGGTAAGATGGCGATAGACTAAAAGTGGGTTTTTAAGACAGACGCGAGCCTCATGTAAATGCTTTCAACAGAAGGAGGGTATTGACTACACAAAGACTTTTGCTCATGTGGTTAAGTCTATTGTTCTGAGACAACTGCTGGCACTAAAGATGAAGAAGATGCAGCAGTACTCATCGTAGAACAAATCAAGAGAGGAAGCTTCCACAAATACCGATGGCTGAACAGCAACTTTGACAGACTATATCTTCCAGGAAATGCTCCAATGTTTCTGAAAATTTACCACAACGTAGACAACTTATAAAAGAACACACACACAAAATTTCAATCAATTCCACTGACAGATTTTTGAGATATGCAGAAATGAAATTACATAAAACTGAGTGTACAGTTTTCATATCATTTGTTCCTAAATAATCAAAATCAGTAAGTCCTACTTCTATACACCGAAACTACACTAAGCTGTACGGAGGCATTCCAGCCGTACATCTAACATTCTAACACAACAAATACTGTGAGTATACCTGTGTACTGAAGGTATGTCATAAACCACATTCTCAACACTAAACAACTAATTCACTACATACAAAATTCTGTTCTACCAAATATTTACACCGAAGTTTAGACAACGTAAAGTGATAGTGATCTAGTCTCGCCGATAGTGATCTAGTCACGCCTCGTCAGTATTTGTTGGCGTCGGCTGTCAACCGTCCGATTAGAGGATTTAGGACCGTAGAATTGACTTCACGAATTCCCGTGGTCCTGCCGAATTTCCGTACGTCCACGGAGGACATACTCACGCATTTCTCTCAAATGACGACGCGTGTCCCAAGTGTGAATGAACCGTGAACTCCCAACTTCACTGTCACACTAATTTTGGTAAGTACTGAACCGAACTCAACCAAAAATAACTTAAGTCTTGAACAACTCTCTCTCCCTCACAGCTGAGACATAGAGAGGACTAATGTTTTCTAAAAACAACATGAAGGTCAACTTGGTAGGGTAAGGTATGGTAAGGTGAATTGGTATGGGAGCCTTATGTGTTCCGTTGAGTAGTGAAAGATGGCTAGCCAAAGAGGAGAATAATGGGTCATCTTATCCGAGTTTCGAAGAGGAGGACAACGGAGGGTTATACACCTTTAAAAGACCTACAAGTAGAAGAGGAGGCTCTAATGGAAGAGGAGGCAAGACATAGGGACCAAGACTAGGATCATATCAATGCGGCAACTCTTATATGATGTGCTACAACTGCAAAAGAATGGCCATGCTTCTTTAGAATGCCAGGACTATAGGAAGAAGTGCAACACTTATCACAAGAGGGGACATACTAGTCGAGGTTGTTACCATCAAAGTAGAAACAATTGTGGAGGGGAATAATTTAGAGGCGGAGGAAGCAAAAGAGGTAGTTACAGGTATAGGAAATTTTGTTGGGGATAGCCCATCGAGACTAGATCAAGAGTATTCCATTTCACTTATTGAGGAATTACAAGGAAAGAAAGAGCATGCCTTACTCTACACAAAAGGTAATGAAATCAAGGGGATATTCAATAAAGACTTAGGTGGCACAAATCACATGTGCTCAAATCATCGTCTATTTAGTGACATCAAGAAGCTCGGTGTGTTGAAATCGATCAGAGAGGCAAACGATTCAAAAATGGTTATTGACATAGTGGGAATAGTACACTAAGAAGACACAACGGAAGATACAAAAGGGAAAAATAAAGTTAATAGAGTACGATTCAACAATGTGATCTACAATCTTGGAGGATAGAGCATTCCACAACTTGAGAAGAAAGGTGGAAAAGCCACATGTATAGAGGGAGGAGGGATCATTTTGAGCAGTAAAAGACGGTCGTTTATATAGGGCATTGTATTCTAAAATATGCAAAATTGGTTTATTTGGAGGATCATTGTGGATTGTCCATCACGGGTCATTTTATTTCTGTAATTTTCATAATTATACACGTGCCTGGTTTCCTCTTGGTATATCGATTGCACCTTAGACCCTTGGATAATCTTGGATGGATCTTATGCAATGTTTTTTTTTCAGTTTTTAAAAAACAATTCGGTAGGTATGTAGAAGTTTAGACTCTTGTAAACAACTTACTTTTTTTCGGTGTTAGGCGTTAAGCCATTATTATAGTTGGAGGTCTTTGTAATTCTACGGGCAACAATTTTAAAAGGAGGTTTAAGTGGTATAGTAACATAGTGAGAATATTTCGTACACCAATATAGTACAAAAGTGTAGAGTTCACATTGAAATTTGTCGGTTTGTAAAATCTGCGACGATTTCTATATCTGATTTTTAACTTAGGGTGAAGTTCCATTTGCGGAAAAATGGGGATTTTTTCTTGACAGTTGGCCAATCACTGAATATTCTGAAAAATGCGTCCGCTTTTGCAAATCTTAAGTTTCATCCGCCCGTACAATTTTTTATCCAAATTTTGCGCTTCAAGAATCTTTAACGTTGTTTCATTACATCTCATTATAGATTCTCCCTATAAATTATGAGCGTATAGATAGTATAATATAATATACCTCGTACGAGTCACTTTTCACCTCCGCTAGTACAGATGTTACGTTCACCTTTGCTTTCAAAGATTCTTTGTTGATTTTTATAATCATAATAGTAACCTATGTGGTAACAGCTAATATAAGCCACACAAATAAAAAGTGGTTTATTGCCATAAATGTCCTATGCGCATAAAATACACGGAGTAAACTACACCGCGAATCGTAATTAGAGTAATGAAAAAATTAGAGTAAAAAAACAAAAAAAAACAATTAGAGTAATTGACGCTAATTTATGTGATAGAGCTTTTTATACTATGAAGTTTACTCTAATTTATTTAGTTATTCTATATTGGGTTATGTCGGCGATAATTATGTGCGCGATAATTATGAACACTAAATTACGTAGACGTACAAAATGTGTCAGTCCGGTATAGTATTGACGTCATTATGACGCTAATATTATTTGTCGCATTGAATGTCAGTTAATGTTCACACTGACGACGATGCTGTCGACGGACGAGAGTTATGCAAACGGCTTTTTTTCGATGTGATTGATTTTTTTGTTTAGTGCGATTTCACGTGCGAGCGCGGTTCTATTAACTCATTTTTTGTACTTTTTTACTTATAAAAGTACAATTTTGCACGGTAGACGTCGTCCATACTCCACACTATTTAAAAATAACCTATATTAGAATTTTTTACGCTAATTAAACCTCACCTAAATTAGAATAATGAAAAAATTAGAATCGATTACTCTATTTGATGTGATAGAGTCGAAATTTCGAGCGACCGAATTAGAGTAATTTACTCTAATTACAATTTCGCGGTGTAACGAATACTACGTAGAGTGCGTAGAAAACAATTTCAAATTTTATAAAATTAGCAGTAAAATTCTAACTTTTTTTTTACTTTTAAAATTAAAAATTTAAATATTCAATAGCCTAAAACTGAAACGTGCAACGAACTAGCGGTGAGCGGCAGAATTTACGGCGTCTCCAATGGCGGCTTCCTTTTGAAGACGGACTGGAGGAAATAAAAATACGAGTGCGCAAATGAAGCAAAACATGTCCTCCAGTCCGGCTTCAGAAGGAAGTCGCCGTAAATTCCGCCGCTCGCCGCTAGTTCGTTGCAGTTTTCAAAGACGCCATAAATTCCGTCGCTCACCTCTAGTTCATTGCACTTAACAATTTTGTTTCATTTTCACACTTTTGCCTCATTTTCGTGCGCGTATTTTTATTTGAGCGAAATTTATGGCTTCTTTGAAAAGTGCAACGAACAAGAGACGAGAGACGGAATTTACAACGTCTTTGAAAAGTGCAACAAACTAGCGACGAGTGGCAGAATTTATGGCGTCTCCAACGGCGTCTTCCTTCTGAAGACGGAGTGGAGGACAAATAAAAAATACGCGCGCGCAGATGAAGCAACGTCTTTTTACGAGATTTGCGAAATTTACGAAACAAACGAATACTAAGTTGTTTTCGGAAAAAAGTCCAAATCCGTACAAATATGACATCTATTTTTATTGTCCAGATGTAATGGAACCACATGTGTTAAGTAAACGCATCCGTACGTTTATTGAGACCGCATAATAGAACCTTAACATTAGGTGGTGTGCCTATGTAACCAACACTTCAGAATGTAACTTTGGATTTTAGAAAAAACGTTCCATTTTACTTTTTAAAGTGTTCATACGTCTCAAAACGAAATTATTACTTTCAAATGTAACGGTTGTAGACGTGGGTACAATTTTATAACATTTGAAGATGACTACAAACCTTCCAAAAAGTGGGTGACGTCTACAAAAACAACAACGGTTGTGGACGTCGAGTTTTTTGTGATATTGTGAATTCATGCTCACTTGTGACGTCACTAGTATCGAAATTTTCCATCATGGCTTCTCGATTTCTTTTTTCCATATATTATCATTCAATACGCCACTACACTATGACCAAAGGTATTAAAAAAAAAGGAAAAAAAAACTATATTGTTTTATTTCATGTCTAAAAGAGAGAGAGAGGAGAGCGGTTGAGTTAAAATGAAAGGGAGAGACGAGGACAACGTATACTTTTGCAAAGGACCCATGAATAAAAGTGGCGGTCTAAGACCGCTACTAATTTTTTCGTGTACATGCTCGTCAATTTTCTACGTACATGCGCGACAAAAAATAGCGTAAACTCTCGTTCTTTGAAATAAAATTTAAGACGTTGACGAGTCAGGTTATGCTTTCCTATTAGTTAGGGTGCGTCTCTATGTACTTCAAACTTACAGTTTTTTTTTTGTTTTTCAGCGCAGATCCGGCTGACCCGGATTTCGGGTGTCCCTATGTGTACCAAATGAAATTGTCACTTAAGGCGTGACGATTGTATACGTCGACAATGCCCGTGACGACTGTCAACGTCTACAATCTGTGATGACCCACGTCATTTTTCGTAGCTGCCTGTGACGTCGCGTGACTTTTGTGACGTCACTGATTTTTCGTGACATTGTAGACCTACTGCCCTCCAGCCTGTGCCGTTTCACCGTTGAAGAAGATGCGTTTTGCCTTTGCGTCTATTGTCGGCTCGACGTGAAATGGCATCGGAACCTTGAGACCCCTGCAAAAAAAAAATCCGTACCGGATGGAAACAGACAAAATAAAACAAACTGTGTACTTCTCTTTGTCGTATTGAACAAAAACGGACAAAATATAGCGAATCGTGTACACTTCCACGTCGCTTGAAACCGTTTGAATTTTTGAACAAAAGAGTACACGTGCGAAGACGTGTTCCTATTTGTTTATAGAAAATCCTTAATTTTAAAACACATCAGCCCTATATTTTAAAGATAAGGTTGAAGATGACGTTTTTTGTCGTCGAAGTGGGTCGAAGAACACAAGACGACAAGATGTAGTACATTTTAAATCCAATGATGACGCAAAATGTACTTCTCTTTTTTTCTATTTTATTGTACGGTTGAAACTTACGCGGTACGGCTCTAAGTTTTACAGGAAAACGACAGAAAAAAACCCTTACTTAACCACATAGAGACGCACCCTTAGTCGACTATTAATCTAGATAGAATCATCTCGCTAGTCTATTTTATTCGAAGTTTAAAAATCAATTGGAATGACGTGGAATTGAGTCGAAATGATAATAACGCCAAATTAGAGTACGTTTAAAACTTCATTTTGGTTCTCACACTTTTTTAGTACGACGCAAGATTTTCTCGTTAATGTCCCATTTAGAAGAAAATCCTTACTTTAACACATGGGCACACCGCCTCGGTCAATACGTTCATTTACAAACGTTACCCTGTGTAACCAGGTTATAAATATTCCAGCCTTTAAAGTTGTTCATACAATTGCAAAAGCCTTTAAAGTAGTCTGTACGATTGCAAAGCCTCCAGCTTTAACCCCGACCTTACGCACCAAACTCACTAACTTTTGAGCTGTCATTTTTTTTCAATTGACCATTTGACTTAATAAAAACAAGTAACAAGCTGCCCTCAAATATTATTCCGCAATTTAAAAAAAAATGCATATTTTAGGATATACGAATTAGGCACTGTGGGTTTTTGTACGTCGTTTTTACAAAAAATGGGAACTGCAACGAGGAAATCTTACGTCGTATAAAGAATGGGCAAGAACGAAAGTACATTTCGCGTCCTTTTGAAACTTTGAAAGTACTACAATCTGGCATAATTATCCTTTCTACCCACTTCCGGCTCATTTTCACACTTTTAATAAAAGCGACTCGCCAGGTGATTTTAATAGAAATAATAGCCGATTGACGAATAGTAAAATGCTATCACACGTGTTAAACGTCTTCAAATTTTTTGGCACGAAGGAGAGTACACATTATTTTTTTCCTTGCTCGTCATGCGCATGTACGAAGGATAATGACGAGCATGTACGGAAAAAAATGATCAATGGTCTTAGACCTCCATTTTCATTGATGGGTCCTCTTCAAAATTCTATGTCGTCCTCATCTCTCCCACTCTTTCTCACTCAACCGCTCCTCTTTCACTCTTCTCAAAATGAAGTACAACAATAATAGTACCAAATGAAAGAGATTTTTTTTTTAATATTAAATATCTTTGGTTGTAGTTTGATGGCATATTAAATGATGTAATATAAATAAAAGAAATCGGGAAACCATGGCGGAATATTTACGTATGAATGAGGTCACAAGGTAGCATGACTTCGCAATATCACAAAACCCTAAACATCTAGAATGTCTCAAAAAACTCGACGTCTACAACCATCACCATTTTTGTAGACTTCATCAATTAAAGCAATTTTTCTAGTCGCCTATATTTTGTTCCGTTCCTGTTGCACATTTTGTAGACGCATACAATTGTAACATATTTAAATTACCGAAGGCCCAAGTAACGAATGACATACAAGCACTTTGAAGAGTACACCGGAAAATCTGCGCTAAAATCCAAAGTAACATTCTGAAGTTTTGGTTACACAAGCACACCACCTTATTTATGTTGAACTGGCATAAACAAAATACTCCTAGATCTCATTGTTGATAGTTATGTATTTTCTAGGTCTTTATAAGGATAGCAAATGGCAGAGGCAGTCTGCCTCTAACTCCCTTCTCCATGCCCCCACACTTGTTGTAGCCACTAAAGGCTAGATAGGGAGTTAGAACCATGGCTGCCTAGGCCTTCTAGAGAAACAGGAGTTGAAATTGGTAGATTCACCAAAATGGGAATTTACAGACCCAGGATTTGATCCTAGTATCTACCTTCTGCCAAACCACAAATAGCCGTCAGCTTTATCTTATAGTCTAGGACTAGTGCTAAAGGACATAGGGTGTGATAAATATATAAACATGTACCTAGTGGTATGTTTCATTTAACAAAATACAGAACAGAATATACATGGAAAAGAATAAGACCGCACGTAATTCGGACCACATTAAATTAACAAAATGGCATTTCATTTCGACGGTCCGGATGGAATATTTGATCTGAGTCAATGGCAGTGGTGTGAGCCGGGATTCCAGAGTGGGCGATGTGGCGTTTCGGGCACCGCCACCTCGGATGACATGTGGCATGTTCCTGCAGGATTGCGGGATTTCCAGAACCCGAGATGACGAGTCTCGATATGACAAATGTCGCAGTATGGCGTTGTCATACATTGACCGTACAGAAAGTACTCCAACACCTGTACTTTCTTGTATGGTGCATACATGATTGGTATGTACTACAACTAGTTCCATGTTAACGCGGATTTCAACGGTCAACGCGAAACGAGGACCGTTGAAATTCAACGGTCAACAAAAATTAGTTCGGCGAGTCAAAATGACACGCGGCATCATCCTATAGGATCTCGGAGAAAAAAAAAGACAGAATAGCGACGACTTGTTCACCACGTGGCAGACCTAGAGTGGTGCCGAATATTTTCATACATGGTAGCCGTCTCTCCTAGAGAGAACTTTGTATAAAAGGCAAACTTTAGCCAGCAGTAACTATCAATTCAGTTGACCATTTTCAGTGACTCTTTTTGCTGCGGACTTAAGGGAGTCCAGGCTACACAGGGGTGTAATCGGTTAGAGTTTTTTGCCTGCCAGGGTGGCTGCATTTCTAAGGGAAAGTCAAATTGGGTGAATGTGTTCATATCTTATATTCTAACTTTGCATACTGTGGTGGAACTGAGCACACAGAAAGTCTTATTTCACAAGGGTGAAGTTGTAATGGGGTTTTGATTGTCAAGGGGTCAATCATTTGGGTTTATATAAACTTGGAGTTGGCACTATCTAGATTTACTTCTTTTGATCTGCGAATTTTGTGTGGCAATGGAGCCCATTGAATTTCACCCAATGGCATGGTTTCTTTGGATGACCGTTTCCTTGGATGAAAGGAAACGTCGACAACTTGGATTATCTATAAGTGGGGATTGTCGACGCGTGTTAGTCAGGGCAATAACTATTCCGCTACGCACCAGTCAATAACTGACCAACTTGACATCGATTCACCTACAGCTTCCGTTTTTTTGAGGAAAAAGGTAATTTTTGTGAGGATGAAAAAAAAAGATTTTTTTTGTTGTTTTGTTTATTAACTTGTAAATTTATTTGTTTGAGTATTTATTTGTCAGACTAATTTTCTATCTTATTAAATTATCGATTCAGTGATGAATTTGAGAATGTACACTATTCGAGATTTGTGTGTATGAAAAATGTTTAGTACGCTTAATCTACATTTATTTTTTATGTGGACACACCAAATCTAGCTCGTTGTACAAATTCAAGGGTTTTAGATAGTGTTGTTTATCAATAAATTTCCTATCGCTATAAATTCTATACATGATAATGTTGGTTATTGGAAGAAAAAGGAGTGTGAAATATTAAACCGAGACAAATAAGTTGTCCTCACAATTGTGTGTTCATTAAATTAATAAACCTTGTACTATATGATTTATAAATATAATTTATAAAAATTGTTTGTAACTTCTGTTCGGACGGAGTAGCTATTAAGTACAAAAAAGTGATGCTCCATTAGACCAAAGGTTAGTGTTGTGTATCGAAGGCCCCTTGCGGATATTCAATATGCACCTAATTTTGAGTACCTGATAATCAATATATAAACTTCATGTTGTGATAGTGAGACGATATATCGGCTGATAACCCAATGTATTTTAACCGCGATATATCGAAGGGATGTTATGTCCTAAATATTTTGAAAAGCCCCGCTCGCTCAGTGGGGGGGGAGAGGGGGAGGGGAATCTACATGATTTATTGTGATATTTATTGTGTTATTTAGCGTACGATTTACCATACTGAATCCGTACGTACCCCTTCCTCCCACCAAATATATCGCGACTGTTTTTTGTTGGTCCAAGAGCGATCTATAGAGCCTACTGACCATTCGATATTCGATATATCGAACATCAAATATATCATGAAAATATTTCACACGACTAGTAATGTCCGCTGTCCACTCATGGCTCGCCACATATCGTCCGCCATCATTAGCTTGCAAACCGCCAAATATCCACTCCGGTGTGTCGGCTCCAGTGTGAGCCGTCGATCTGGAATTGACATTTGATTTCGTCCGTTGAAATTAAATGTGTTTTCGTTCATTTCTTGCGGTCCTGTATTTCGTGCATTCCTATTTGTTTTATGTTCATTGTGTACCGCAATCCATTAAATGGAATATGTCGTCGTGTATATGTTTAAATACCATTCATACCCTATACACACAACGCTTCATCAAGACCTAATCAATAAGGCAAACGGCTAAGCCAAATGGTGGTCATTCGGTGGGACCTAGGATGAAATCTTGGTCTAACCGCCTATCTTTTGCAAAGGGCTATGCCTCGTGCTCTTTTAGCATGTCTCCTTGCCTGCCTAAGGCATCCATGGCTGCCTGTTATTTTTCAATGACAACGACACGTATGAGGGTTGTATTAAGACCATATACTGTCAAAGAGATAGAAGATAAAAATACCTTTTCAAATCCCCCACTAATCTATCTTTTGTTTAGTCCACATCTACAAAATACTAAATAGGAGAAGGAACCGTTTAGTCATCATGTCTGTTACCATCTCCATCCGTCTATATTCCAAACTAATAGTTTTATTCTCAACCTTCTCCAACAAAGCACAATCTGATATCCATATGCATTGCTCTAAAGTGATGCTTTGGTTTGTCGTGCATTGCACTGCCGCTGATTATCATAAAAAAAAAATTGACTCCATACTCTGATTCTCTCCTCCTTTCGTCCTCGACCGAGTAATCATCTTTTTTTTGCTTTCAAGCATTACATCGCCACCCCCTATTCCTAACATGCAACACATATCCAAAAGTACACCTCGTCATCGGAGCATCCCCATAACAGGCATCACTCGAAGTGGTGATGTTAGTATTATCCCGTCCCAAATGCAACCACATATCTTTTGTTCCTATAAAATATCACATGACTGTCTTGGCCGCTTCCCAATCTTTCTTCTTATGATCATTCAGACTCTTACTTAATATTCTTATAGCTGCAGCTATATCAAGACTAGTATAGTTCATAAAATAGATCAAACTACCGACAACATGTCTATACGGAATATTTTGCATAAACTTGCTTTCCTCCTCCTAACTCATCATCCAAGATCACAACTCCCCCTCTTAAACTCACATCTTTTGCCTTCTTTAAATCCATTAGGGTTATACAACTATTTCCCCTATCCATTTGAAATTTTTCAATCATATATCAGATTACTTTCTTTTTAGTTAACCTAATTACTTTCTTCTCTCTATCCCTCTCCATCTGAATTCCCAAAATGTATTTTGTGTCTCCCAAGTCTTTTATTCTAAATTTACTCGTTAGTTTTTTTTTTAATCCATTCATTTTCTCCATTGATTTACTAAAAACAAGTAAATCATCAACAAAGTTGGCAATGAAAATTATACCTTCCTCGTCCTCAAATAGATAGATGAAGTGATCCGAACTAATTTGGATATATCCCTAACTTGTCAAAAACTCGTCTAGCTTCTTGTTCCATTGGCATGGATCTGCTTTAGTCCATAAAGAGACTTTATCAATCTGCACACCTTACTTTCTTCTTCTCTCTCCACAAACCCTTCCTACTATCGCATGAAGATCTCTTCCTCTAATTCTCCTTGTAAAAAAGAGGTTTTTTTGTCCATTTGGTGTACTTCCATGTCTTCCGCTGCTGCTAGACTAAGTAGAATTCGAACAGAGGGAAATCTAACAACCGGAGCGAAGGTCTCCTCATAATCGATTCCTTCTTTCTGTGTGAACCCCTTTGCCACTAATCTGGCCTTGTATCGCTCGATAGTGTTATCCGGATTGAGTTTCAACTTAAATACCCACTTGCATCCTATCGGCTTTCTGTCCGGAGGACAATCCACCAACTCCCATGTGTTTGCTTCCATAATGGAAGCCATCTCATCATTAATGGGTGTCATCCATCTACTATTTTCCGGACTATTTATTGCCTCCAAGTAAGTATGGGGTTCCCTCAAATGTGACAGCTTAGTTACCTTGTTTTTTACCTATCTCTCTTGACGTCTCTTGCTGCTTCTCCTTCCTCTTTCAAACTCTTATGATGGGATAGAGGGTAATCTCGGATTTCTCCGAACAACTTCATCTTCTCCCCTATCTGTGGAGTCCATCTCCGGACGTTCATCGTCCATTTATGGTCTTTCCTCGTTTTCATCCTCGTTTTAGCCCGAAAACTGTGACTCCAAGAGAGGGCAGGCTGATTCGGAGTTTGGTTAGAAGAATTTGAATCCAACTCATTTTCGGATTCAATTCTAATTCTAACTGGTATAGTGTATTTAAAGGGATCTATGGACTTTGTTTCATCCATGACTACCAAGTGTTTAACTCGAATTATGTCTTCTCTTCCGAGATCATCAACTCTATATCCCTTTACATTTTCATCATATCCAAGTAGGTATATGGACTTTCCCCTTGCATCTAACTTCCAATCAGATTTGTCTGTGTTTAGACTAAACATTTGACTTCCGAACACCTTTAAATGTGAAATATTAGGTTTTCTCCCTGTCCATCTTTCATAAGGTGTTTGTCCTTTTATCGCCAAGGTAAGGACTCTATTTTTGAGATGGTTAGCAGAATTCATAGCTTCTGCCCAAAAATTTTTCTTATCTTTTTATCCGAGAATATACTACGGGCACTATCACTTAATGTCCGATTTAGTCTCTCGGCTACACCATTTTGTTCTGGGTTCTTTGGAACATTCTTTTGGTGTTGAACCCCTTCCTCTTTCAAGAAATCCTCAAACTCATTAGAAGTGTATTCACCCCCATTATCACTCCTCACTCTCTTTATAGGTGTCTCATGAAGCTTTTCACTCCATGCTTTATACTCCTTAAAATAAGCCGAAGCCTTTGGTTTTTTTTTTTCAAGAAATAAACTCTAGAGTTTGTAGACCAATCATGAGTGATAGTAAGCATAAATCTTTTTCCTCCAATTGACAGTACTTTGGCTGGTCCCTACATGTCAGTATGAACTAGATCTAGGACCTTTTCACCTTTATATATTGCTGCTTTTGGGAAAGGTAATCTGTGGGCATTACCTTGAGCACATCCACTTTATTCATCCAAGGTCTCATTATCTCTGAAATGAATTCCCTCAACTACACCCATTTTCTTAATTTCTTTCAATCTATCTAGATGCACATGTCCCAATCTTTTATGCCAAATCATCAAATCAATTACACCCGCATAGTAAACCCCCGTCTTTCCATTATTATTCAACCTAAACATTCTGTGGCTACCCTTTTGAGATATGAAATATACTTCTTCCTCATAGCTAGCAACAAAGACTCTTTTCTTAGTATTAGTCTAAAAACCCTTATCATCTAAGACCAACATAGAGATAAGATTATTGTTCAACTATGGGATAGGAAGAACATCGGAGAAAGTGACTATGGTTGTCTTACCTTCAACTAAGAATTTTAGATCCACACATCCCACTAAAGTAGTGGTTACTACTCTCCCATCCCCATAATATATCTCTACAATAGGGATTTCTCTCATTTTGGTAAACAACTGTTTTTCTCTACACATATGCATAGAGGCACCTGAATGAATAATCCAACCTTCTTTGGAAGCTTCTCTTACTCCGCCGAAAGCAAAATTTTGCCTCATTGGAATTTTTGGCTCGCCTTTCACCTCCACCCTCTCGTTGAGGAGGAGTTCTCCATAGTCCTCATCGGAATCCTCTCTTATGACTTGTGTTTCCACAAATGCCTTCTTTTTTTCTCCGGCTAATCTACCGATCTGCTTCTCCTTTAATATCAACTCTTGTAGTTTAATACACTCCGCCATGTAATATCCCGCCTTCTTACAAAATGGACAGAGCCCCTTCGGAGGCCTAAATAGAGATTCGTGTGATCGGTTTCCTCTTCCTCCTCCACCAAAGTTTCCATAAGGTTTCTAGGAATCATTATCCTTCAAGACAGTTCTAGGAGCCAATGGTTGAACACTTCCCCCCTCTTCGAATCTCAATTGTACTTTCTCGAACTAAAATCATCCCATCATTGGGGTTCCAGATCCATCAATTATCTAGCAAATCTTGAACCCTTTTAATTTTGTTCTCAATATCATCCAAAAGTTTCATCAACAAAGTATTCACCTTTACTTTCTCGATCTCTCGTTTTTTGGCAATCTCGAACTCCATATATATTTCCAACAGATCATTAGAAAAGTCTAACATCTTTCCTTCTTTGTAAACATATGCTTGTACATATTGATCTGCCAGCTTTTGCTGCTTGATCGTACCACTCTTGTAAACACTTAGAAGAGCCTCCCACAGCTCAGCCGCCTTCTCCACATTCATGTGAGGTGTGGCATTCGCTTGAGTGAGACGCCCGAGAATAAAATGAGTTGCCACTGTGTTGTTAAAGTCTGAGATTTTTGTATCATTTGCCTCAGTTTACTAAACACAAACTATCGGTACCAATACACTAACTATTAGTGTGACTTTCTGTTGTTTTGAGACAGCCGCTGGTACTAAAGATGAAGAAGAAGCAATAGAAGTCATTATAGAACAAATTAATTGAGGAAGCTTCCAAAAAGACCGATGGCAAAACAACAATTTTGATGGAGAATAACCTTTAGCATAGGGACACGATAGTCTTACAAATATACTACAACGTAGATGACATAAAAAGGAACACACACACAAAATTTCAATCAATTGTGCTTACAAACTATGAGATATTGAGAGATGAAAAACATAAAAACTTCACATACAGTTTTCCATAACATTTGTTCCTAAATCAATAAAATTATCTAAGTCCTACTTTTATAAACTGAAACTAAACTAAACTGTACGAAGATTTTCTAGCCGTACGTCTAACAACCTCACATAACAAATATTGTGAGTATACCCGTGTACAACACGTATGTCATAAATCACATACTCTATACTAATGAACTAATTCGCTAGATACAAAATTATGTTCTACCAAATATTTACACCGACGTTAAACCACTTGGAAAGATATCGTCATCTATTCTTGCCTCGTCAATATTCGTTTGGGGCGGCTGTCAGCCGTCCAATTTAAAAATTTGGCACAGGATATGTGACTTTATATATATATGTGGTCTTGCTGAATTTGTGTACGTCCATGGAGGACATACTCACGCATTTCTCCCCAACGATGACGCATGTCCCAAGTTTGATTGATCCATGAACTCCCAACTTCATTGTCAAACTAATTTTGGTAATTACCAAACCTGACTCAGCTAAAAATAACCTAAGTCTTCAACAACTCTCTCTCCCTCACAGCAGAGGCATAAAAAGGATAATCTTTCCAAAAACAACACTCCCCTAAAGCTTTAGACTATGCTAGCCACTCAGGCCACATGCCTCCCTAAAAAACTTCAATTTGGGTGCAGAGAAGGGCTTCATTTTCATATCAGCCACCATTTGCTAATCCGATAAATAACTCAACTTTAGGACTTTTCCCATCACCTTTTCCTTGACAAAATGTAGTTTGATATCAATGTGATTACTCTTTAAGTGATGTCTGAGATTAAATGCAATAGCTATTGCTGCGTGATTGTCACACCATACTATTTGCAGTCCATATTGCATAAACACGAGGTTTTCGAGAAGAGATTTTACCCAAAGTAGCAACTTGACTGCTGAGCTTGCAGCCATGTACTCAACCTCCATGTCAGAGTGAGCTGTCACCTTTTGAAGTTTGTTGCTCCAACAACAAGTTCCGCCACTAGTCTTCAATATGTATCTTGTTGTGGAGCGTCGTCTGGGCATATCTCTATAGCTTACAACGCTCCACGTATGAATTTTGACTTCCTCTCCACCGAGAGCGAGTCTGAGGTTTCGAGTTCCTGCAAGGTACCAAAAGACTCTCTTTCCTGCATCATAATCCGACTTCCTCGGATTTTGCACACTCCAGCTCAAGGCACCAACAACTGCTGCGATGTCTGGGCGAGTACATAATCCGACTTCCTCGGATTTTGCACACTCCAGCTCAAGGCACCAACAACTGCTGCGATGTCTAGGCGAGTACAGTTCATGAAATAAATGAGGCTTCCCACAATCTGCCTGTATGGAATGGAAGACATAGAATTTGCCTCCGTTGAATCTAAGAAATCATCAACTAGGATACCACCATCCGTTTCCGTACCCTCCAATTTATGCCGAAATTCCATAGGAGTGGCTTTCCCCTTTGATTTTGACATGTCAAATTTTTTGAGCATCTACCTTATTGCTTCTCTTTCAGTCAAATAAATAAATATTTGTTTTCTGTCTCTTTTTACTTGAATTCCTAGGATGTCATTAGCCTCACCTAAGTCATTCATTTCAAAACGAGAATTCAAGGCTGATTTTATTTCATTAATCTCATTTATAGATGTACTGATCAGTAGCAAATCATCTACATATACAGAACGTAAATCACTTTATTCTCACCTTCCATTGCATAGATTGAGTGATACGAACTGATCTTGGTAAAGTCAAGATTAATTGGAAACTCATCTAACTTGAGATTCCATTGTCGCGGAGCCTGTTTCAAACCATACAGGGAAATCAACAGTTTACAGACCACATTTTCCTTTCTTTTATCTACATACATCTCTGACTGCTTCATATAAATGACTTCCTCCAGATCACCATGCAAGAAAGCAATCTAAACATCCATCTGATGCAATTCCACGTCTTCTATTACTGTAAGAGATAGCAAAATTTTGCAGTAGGAAAGCGAACTACGGGAGAGAAAGTCTTTTCATAATTAATTCCCTCTTATTAGCTAAAACTCTTACCATCCAATCTAGCCTTTTACCTCTCAATTGTATTGTCAGCATTAAGTTTTTATTTGAAGACCCACATAGAACAAAAAGCTTTTTGGTCCGGTGGGAGCTCCACAAGCTCCCATATTATGGCTTCCATAATTGATTTCATTTCATCGTTTGCAGCCAAAATCCAATGATCATTTGCAGGAGCTGAAAAAGCTTCCTGGATATTAAGCGGTTCCCCTTAGCTTGCAGAAAAAGCACTTTCCACTCGGTCGCCTCGAACACGACCACTTTGAATTCTTCCCCTCGGAAAATCTGACGTGGGAACTGCTGGTCCCTGCAAGGTAGGACGTAGAATGGATGGATGATGGGGAGGTAGAGCTGCACCGGTAGAAGGAACAGACGAGCCAAAGGAACTTGGCAAAGAGGTTGAGAGGAACTTGGCAGAGAGGTAGAGGAAGCAGAGGTGGAGGCATTAAAAGGTACCTGCTAATCAATGACATACTCTTGTACTTTCTCACTTCTCTCAACTGCATCCATACTAAAGACGTCAACAGATTGACTTTCGTCCTTAATCTAAATATTCGTGGCTATCTATAGGCAACCTTTATTAAGATTAAACACTCTATATCCTACAGATTCATCACCATAGCCTAAGAATATATTGTGAACTGACTTTGTGCTAGAAGATTATCTAAGATGAAACATTTGCTGCCAAATACTCTAGAGTGACCGACATTTAGTTTTCTACCTGTCCACACTTCATACGGTGTTTTATCTTTTACTGCTCTTCTTTCCACTCTATTTCTGATGTAAAAAACACAAAGAAACGCTTCACCCGAGAACTTTGGATTTACACCTTTATCACCCATCATAGGAAGAGCACACTCAGTCAACTTACGATTAAGTCTCTCGGCCACACCATTTTGTTCGGGAGTGTACGGAACAGTATCTCATAAGATATACCATTTTCTTCAAGAAACCAGCAAAGACATGGGAGGCATACTCTCCACCATTATCTCATCTCAAGGCAAGAATGGATTTGCCTTGAAGTTTCCCCGCCCAGATTTTGTAGTGTTTAAAGTGAGTGAAGACTTCGCTCGTCTCTTTCATAAAATATATGCGGCTATAGCGATAATACTCATCTATAAAGGTGAAAAGATATCGGGTGCCACCAAGAGAGGGAATTTTAGATGGGTCGAATACATCTGAATGAATGAGAGCAAGAAGATTTTTGGCTTGGTGGTAAGCGACTTGAGAAAGGGAAAGCTTGTGAAAATTTCCGAGAGCACAACCATCACAAACATGGGACTTTTTTTGACAAAGTTTGACTCCTATCATATCATGCTAGATTATCTTATTAAGTCTCTCATGATGCACATGTCCAGGCCTTTTATGCCACAAAACATTATCACATGGAATACAGGTATGGGCAAAATCAGTTTTATTAGCCAAGTCCATGCGGTACAAAAGGTTTAGGCCTCTATTTTCCCCACCAAAGCAACTCTCCTCATTTCCAAACGGCCTCCCATTTTATAGCCTTTCCTTCAGCTACCGACAAAAAACCCATTCATTCAGTCCCGGTACATGCCGTCAACATAAACGTCCTTTAACCACCCCTCATCACACAACGAATCGATATCCCTCGCATCGACTCGAATATATACTCCATTGCTGCACTACAGCACGCCCCGCAAACCGCTTTGTTCCAGCCCATATGCAATGAGGTGACGGAATCCATTATCCACCCGACGTCTTTTTCTCCCTCCATCATGTTAAGCTTGGTGAGGGCGAAATAATTTGTGTCGTCAGTTTTTGGAAAACTTATCTGAGTCTAAAGCTTTAGGGGAGTGTTGTTTTCAAAGCTTTGTCCTCGGTAGATAGAGTTGTGAGGGGAGATTTAACACCTATAATATTTTTAGAGAAATTAGATGTAATACGTACCTTAAATAGTGTGACATGAAGTATTACTCTAGAGTATTTTGTACGGTCATATAAGACACGCGTCGGCATTTCAGATAACGCAAAAAAAGTGGAATGGACCCAGACACATGTCGCTTATCGAACGGATGACTTCGGTAGATTGGGCGGACGCGAAATGAACTTGACATCCGGGAACACAATTGTGAAGGGCAAAAACCTAACGTCGGATTTTATCAGGTTAACGGTTGAGATTTGAGTGGAGACCACAGGTGACGAGGTGCCTTAGAAGCACCCCAGATATCCGTACAAAATCACCACAACAGGTTAGACATACTAGATGGCGGCTGACTAAGCAAGCAATATTTTGAGTACGGCGTCAGATTCTAAATACCTGAAGAAATAGTTCCTTGTTGCTTACTGTTTTATCAAATAATGTTTCACTATTTAGTTTTTAGGGTAGTTGCAATTAGGTTTTTAGAAGTACATTAGAGTACCTTGTCGTACTACAGTATCGTACCACTATTCAGGGTAGGGTCATCTGATTGGCTAATGAGCAATAGGAGCTCACTAAGTGCATTAAGTTTATGACTTAGAATTATTTTTGTATCCTGTTTTGGGAATATGGGAAATTGAAAGACAATTTTTGGGAAACTTGCTGCTCTCATATCTTATGGTTTACGAGGTCATTTATGCTGTAATTTTGGGAATCAACAGAGTGTGTGCTAGTCTATGTGTGTGCCAATTCTTGGGGTAATTAGATCTGTGAGTCAAGTTTTAGAGTGTGTCAAAAGTTGTTGTTTGTGAGGAATCCTTGTAAAGCTTCTGCTTAAGTATGTCTACTTCTACTACTACTGCTGCAGGTCCACCTGCACAAGTTGTCATGGAACAACAATTAGCAAGAATATAAATATTGTGGAAAAATGCATTAGAGATGCCAGCAAAATGTATGAATAGATATGCGTGATACTAAAGAAAATGATGTTTTGTATTTCGGTGCATTATCTTCACATGAGCTGTGACATAAGAGGTTAGGCCATGTGACCTCTGACAGTTTTTAAAAAATGGTACATGCTCATGAATTAGAAGGAGTCACTCTTTTAGATTGGTCAGCTAAAACGTGTGATGGCTGTGCACAAGGAAAAATACACAGAGTACCATTTCCTTAGGAATCTGAACACCGGTCCACTAAACTTTTGTAACTAATTCATTCTGATGTTTTCGGCCATGCAAAGATACCATCTGCCAAGAGGAAGGGGATGAAATTTATGGTTAAATTTACAGATGATTTTTTGAGGTTTCCTAAAGTCTACTTCTTGAGAGATAAGAGTGAAGTCTTCATCCACTTTCAAAACTACAAAGCATGGGCGGAGAAACTACGTGGTCTGCCAATTTTAGAACTCGTATCAGACAACAACAACGAATATATGTCAAAAGAGTTTGAAAACTTCCTACTATAGGAAGATATTAGTCATCAACTAACTATTCCATATTCACCGAAACAAAATAGGGTTTCAAAGATACTAAAGATGACTATCACATAGAGCTTTAGGTCCATGCTTACAGATACGGACGTGGATCCGAAACTCTGTGCTGAAGCATTCAAAGAATAGAATAGGGTCAAGATCGATAGAGACTACACCTTACTATGACTAGACAAGTAGAAAACTAGATGTTTGTCATTTCATAGTCTTTGGTTGCAATTTATTTTATTTTATATACATCTAACGAAAGATGGAAAATAGAACGGAAAGGATTTCCGAGTATTTTGTTGGGTATGATGATAACTCTTAAGGGTATAGAGTCTTAGTATCTGAGAAACAGAAAATAATTGTTGCAAGGAATATTATTGTAAAGGATGAGCTTGACTCGATATATTTTTTAAAATGCCAAAAAAACAAAAGCAACAAAAAATAATTCAATATATCATTTTCGATTGCAAACAAGAGATTGTCACACATATGCAAAGACCTTTGGTGGTGACACCGGTGTGTGAAACTGACCAAGTTCCTCGACAAGTTTAGTTTCAACCCGGTGACCAGAATTGGAATCCTACGGATTCTACAAAGAGACAAAAGAGAAATGCGGGGGATCCGACAATTTCAGCCTCAAAAATTTTAGGGGAAGACAATCCAGTAGTCGGTTGCAAGCAAACTCCCACTTTGCTTACTCTGCAGCCTCAAGGGAACCTGTGACCATTAGGGAGGCTTTCTCATAACCTGAATGACATCACTAGATTGAGGCAGCTAACGATCAAACGAAGTTGATCGTGGAAGATTAGACAGGGGAGCTTGTGGATCTTCCTCCGGACCGAAAAGCAATGGGCAGCACATGGGTATTCAAGGTGAAGTTAAATCCCGATTATACCATTGAAAGATACAAGGCTAGGCTTGTGGCAAAAAGGTATAATAAAAAGGAAGGAATTGATTTTGAAGAATTTTTTTCTCCGGTTGTAAGATTTCCAATAGTAAGGATTTTGCTATCCCTAGCTACTATAGAAGATATGGAAATTGCAATATTGTGTCCTCCATTGGACTACATATTTCAGGAAGCCTCTAGGTAGTTTTTACTATCCCTCTTTCGATTACAACCACTGCTGATCAAACAAACATTTTTTCAAACTAATTGAACCCGTATGCAGTCTAGACTCCCCTGAGTCCACAACAGAAAGAGTCAATAGAAACGCCCAACCACGCGATAAGTTATGAAGCAGCAAAAATGCCAATTTATACAAACTCTCAAAGAGAGAGGTTGCTGCCTACTAAAAAACGTTAAGTCCCAAACCCCTTTCACAACCCCTATCTACTACAGTACGTTCCAATCATTTGACTATAGGTACTACGGCCGATGTCCTTTCTGTACGACCTGGGTACGACAAGGCCATTAAGTGGACGCGTGTCTCTTTTTTACTCGATCTTATGTCGTCGAGATTTCCGCTTTCAAATGTTATCTCTCCACGTGGGGCCAATCTTGTCGCGTCTCAAAACCGCCAACCTGACCATTTCGAGATCTCGGCTGCGACATGTGTCGTTGGATAAAAAACGACTTTTAATGTTCGTCGTTGTCCGATTCATGTTTTAATGTCCGATTCATTTGTTTTGTGCGAGATCATGTTCGCACTATAAATTAACAAGTTCTATGTCCTTTTTTTCGTATTTCCGTTTATCAGATTAGAGATCACAACACAGTTTAAATAAATATCACACCTTATGTAATTTAACGAACTCCTACGACAGACCGGTTAGAGCTAACGGCTACGCCTCGCTGTGCTGGTCAGAGGTTTGAGTCTTGTCGGACTCAACCTTTTGTTAAGAGTGACTTATGTTGCTCTTTAGTCCTCCTTTTAGAGTTGAGGCAGCCATGGCTCCACCACTCTCTCTCTCTTTCAGTGACTACAACAAGTATAGGGGCTAGAGAGAAGCGGTGGAGGCAGACTATTTGCGCTATTTTTTTCTATTTTCACTAATCTATTTATACCTAGAAAATGCTCAATAAATTTAGTTATTTAAATAGAAATACATGAGATAGATGTAAAAACGCCCTTCTTGCATGGAGAGCTAGAAGAGACCATTTTCATGTAGCAACGTGAAATGTATGCAGAGCCAGGAAAATAGCACTTAGTATGCAAATTGTTAAAAATCTCTGTTTGCTCTAAAACAGGCCCTTATGCAATGGAATTTGAAGCTTCATAAATTCTTAACTAACGTAAAATTTCAAAGCATAAGCTCTGATCATTTTGTCAACGTTCTAAAGGGTGAGGATAGGACAATGTACATAGCGATGTATGAAGATGATTTACTATTAATTAGCAAATCAATGGCTGAAATTAATAATTTCAAAACAACCTTAAATTCACGGTGCCAGATGAAAGACCTTGGTGAGGCGAAATATATTTTTGGTATTCTTGTAAATAGGGACACAAATAAGAGATTTAATAAAATTGACTCAAAAATAGGCTATTGGAAACATGTTAGATGAGTATCGAATGCGAGGGGCAAAAGGAAGTTTAACTCCAATGGAGTTTCGGCAAAAGTTAGAGGGAGAAGAGAGAGAACTAGACGTTATCGTTAGTGAGTATTTAGAGTCAGTGGAGGATGATCCTATGACACTAATACTTTACATAAAAATTGTGGGAAGTTTAATAAATTTCATGAACTCTACTCAACTTGACATTTTTGCAACAGTTGGGGTATTGAGCACAATCTAGAAAATCGGAGAAAATCTGACCGTGATACAGCAAGAAGAGTCTTAAGATATTTGGCAGGAACAAAAGACCTCAAACTCACACTAGGCGGAGGCGAAGTGAAGTTGCAAACATGGAGTGATGGAAGCTATGGCGACATGCCAAGCCATAAATCCACCACGGGATTTGTTTTGCAAATTGGGAACGCGACTTGCTACTACAACATTAAACTTCAAAAGGTCACGACACAGTCGACAATAGAGTCAAAATACATAGCAAGAAGCTCGACCCCCACAGAGCGCTTATGGGTAAAATCCATGTTGCAAGAATTCGGATACATGCAGGTTGTTCCACAAGTGATTTGGTGTGATAACCAGGCCGCCATTGGCATTGCTTCTAACCCAAGTCACCACTTCAAAAGCAAGCACATAGTTGTAAGATTACTCTTGGTAAGAGAAAAGGTGTTTTCTCGAGGGAATAAATTATGTTATTTGCCAGATGCAAAAATGATTCCTAACATGCTCACTAAAGCTCTTCCAACTCCAAAGTTGAATTATTGTAGGGATGTAGTGGGACTCGGTGACTAGCTGAGTTGCTGCACTGCTATACTGCCATGCAGCGCTAGTCCAACATCGGGATACTATACTGCCATGCGGCGTTAGTCCAACATCGCGATACAGTGAGACTAGCTGACTAGCTGATTTGGTGCGCTCTTATGCTTCCATGTGTTGTTCTACGACCACATGTTCAGGTGGAGGAGCAACAGTAGCAGAAGTAGAAAATTCACTCGCAGAAGCTAAGCAAGAATCTTACCAAACTGTTGTTTTCTGCAGCTCACCAAATCTGATACAACTTTTCAACTTGCTTAAAACTAAACCACAATATTGAATATAACAAAGATTGACAACTCCTAAAGTTTCACCCCAATTGATATAATATACACGAAGATATGCAACTCAGGAGTTTCCCAAAAACAATTTAAAGATTACACATTCTAGAAGTCTGGATACACAAAATGTTCTAAGTCCTAAGTCTTATACTCGTAATGAGTTTCTACTCCTAGTTTTCATATTATTTAGTGTTGTATTTCTGATACAAGTTTTCCAAAGAGATACGTCAAAAAACCAAACTACTACTAAGATCTAAGTTCTCCTAATCACGCTAAAGCTGATTCTTCCATGTAAACTCAATATTATTGAGAGATTAATAATGATTGATTGTACTACTACTTGCCACCGGCTTGGTTACTATTGTCCGGATACGTCCATCTAGATGTTACGAAACCACCTGCTAGCAAATCACTTCTGATCCTGTTATGAATCTCGTCCATTGACTTGATTCATATCAACTGCAGCTGCGATGTCCCGTTCCGGATCATATTCAACGTCACCATAGCTTCGTAGCAGCTACGTCGTCCTCTACCAAATCATATCCAAAAGTAACCGCAGCTGCCTTGTCCATCTTAGCTGCTTTGTCCCATCTGCGTCGCAACTGCTTTGTCTCGTCCATTGTGTGACACACGTATGTGGATGTCGACGCTTTTCAGAAAAACACTTGTTGTGTTTTTTAAGTGACGACGCATGTCTTTTACTGTTGAAAAGAGGTAATTAATAGTTCACTTCCCTATTTTAGTTTTGTTTTAAAGAAAGAGAGTGAGGATCAAAGGCGCGCCATGGCTGCCGCCATATTTAAAAAGTGGCAGTTTTTGAAGTAAAGGGTATTTTACTAAAATGATGCCTAAGTCTACATTTGAACTTGTGACCTCTAGATTCTATATGGCCTAACGCCTTAACCATTAAGGCGTTACGAAACAATACACCTGGCGGGTTTCATAAATATATAAACATTAACGAAACAGCTAATTAACAGCAAACTAACCAAAAGGAGCAATTTCTGCATGTACGCGAATCTGAAACCGTGTATAATATGTTTTGATCGGACGGCCGGCATTATAGCCGCCACACGAAGTGAGATTTTTGGCGGCATACGGAGATAGCGTCACGCAGTGCCACGTGGCGCCACATTATTTGATACCGGAGAAGATGGGAGGAGGAACCATGGCTTCCGATTTGACAAGTGTCACCATGTAGACCTTGTCGTACAATGGTCGTACAATAAGTACATCGCCCATTGTACCTTCTTGTACTATATAGTGTTCCTATTGGACTAGGGTTTAGTAGTAGGTAGTCGTTAGTAGGCAGACCGAGGCTTAGTAATATTTAGGTACCTCTCTCTCTAAGAGAGCTTGTAACTATAAAGGTCATCTTTGACCAGTCATAACTTACTGCTCAGGGGAGCAAATTCAGTGATTCTTTTTGCGTTTGACTCAAGGGAGTCTTGTCCTCACAAAGGTGAGAGAGGTCAGAATGTTTGTTTGCCTGGGAGGCGCTTATTCAGCGCGAAAGTAGAAGGGGCAAATATTATCCTAGAGGCTTTACATAGGCTGCTCATTCTGTGGGTCAATGGAGACCACAAAATTTCAGGTTATGGGCCCACCCTCTTGGGTGCCCATATTTGATGGATCAGACTTTCTTTATTGGGAAATGATGATGGAGGGAGAACTGTTTGAGAAGCATCTATGGGGCATAGTGTCTGGACAAATTCAATGCCCACCTCCACCTCGGTTTGAAGGGACACGTTTTTCTGGCACCTCCGCCTCTATAGTTGGTAGAACACCTACCACCATCACCGAGGATGAAGATGAGGAAGGAGAGGAGATTGTCATGGAAGGAGAAAAGGGAGGAGTTGCAACTCAAGTGACACCATTGCCAAAGGCGATAACGGCAGCAGCACCACCAAAAACGGCGACAAGGGTTCAGACCGAAAGATCGAAGTATGAAAAGTGGAACTACAAAGACAAGGTTGCTAAGCTCTTAATTCTTAAAAGTGTAGCAAAGGGCATTGCCATTCCCCTTATGCATGTCAAATCTTCATCTCAGATTTGGATATCACTAGTTAACATATATAAGAGTGGATCATTGCAGCTACAACAGTTGGCAGAATATAAGATTGCGGCTTATACTTATAAAGGAGGAAGTATGAATAATTATTGCAATGATTTAGGAGCATTATTTGGAGAGTTAGAGAGTGCAGGTAACTCATGGTCCGAGAGAAAAAGAGTGAACACATTAATGATGAAACTACCTGAAGAGTATGAGAATATCATTAACCGATTGCAGGACATGGGAGATAGCAATTGGAATTTGGATGACACAGCGGGAATGATTTTAGTGAAAGAAAGCACCATAGAGCTTAGGAGAGGGAGTCCAAGTGTTCAAGCATTGTCTGCACGAGCTGATTGGCAGAAGCGTGATGAGGAGAGAGGGAAAGATCCTTATCGAAACTTTGGTGGAAGAGGACAAGGAGGTGGCAGATTTGATAGACAGGGGAGAGGAACTTCTCGAGGAGGATTATGTCACTTCTGCAAGAAACCGGGACACTATATGGCAGATTGTGTCAAACTTGCAGATCTTCGACTGAAAGATGGTCAAGAAACCTTAAGGGATGGAGGAAAGAAAAAGGCTTTCGTGACTCAAATTCATGATGGAGAAGTGGAAGGAAAAACTGAACCAGAAGAGGAGCTTGAGGAGCTTCTTCTTAATCCAAAAAACATTGAAAAACATGTCAATATTCCACGGAGACAAAAGTGTGCTTTCGGAGGTAAGAGGGATCCACCCGAGGATGGGTGGATCATAGACTCCGGGGCTTCAATGCATATGTGCAAAGATAAGCGGTGGTTCACTAAACTGAGAAAGATCCCAACAGTTGAGATAGAGTATGGAGATGGTAGAGTAGAAACCACAAGTCTTGTTGGAACTGTTTACTTGAAGGTTCTAGTTGATGGAAAGGCCTCAATTGTAACACTCTCAGACGTTCTTCACATTCCACAGCTTAGCAAGAACCTAGTCTCAACAGCTGTCCTAGATGAAAGGGAGTTTGAAACAGGAACTAGGAAAGGAATCTTCACAGCAAGCTTTGATAATGAGGTTTATTTCATACCTGAGAATGGCAGTCAAGGAATTTTCAGAATTGTTCTTTGCAATGAAAAGAGTGTTCTCTACTTGTGTGCAAGTGAGATGATGCTTTGGCATAAAAGGTTGGGGCATGTGCATCTAGATAGATTAAAGAAAATGAAGAAAAAAAGAATAGTGGAGGGTATTACTTTTGAGGATGATGAGACCTTTGATGATTGCAGTGGATGTGCCCAAGGGAAGATTTATAGACTTCCATTTCCAAAGGCAACCACATATAGGAGAGAGAAAGTATTGGATCTAATTTACACTGATGTTTGGGGACCTGCTAGATATGCTTCACATGGGGAGAAGAGGTGGATGTTAACTATCATAGATGATTGGTCTAGATACACGAAGGTATACTTTCTCAGACATAAGTCAGAAGTATTAAGATGTTTCAAAGAGTATAAAGTATGGTGTGAAAAACTACACGAAACCTCAACAAAAGAGATAAGAAGTGATAATGGGAAAGAATACACCTCAAGGGAATTTGAAGAATATCTTAAAGAAGAAGGAATTCATCATAAAAAACTGTTCCCTATAATCCGGAACAAAATGGAGTAGCAGAAAGAGTGAATATAACTTTAGGAGATATGTCCAGAAGTATGTTAAGTGACAAAAGGATAGGGCTGCAGTTTTGGGCTGAGTCTATAAACTATGCTAATTTCATCAAAAATAAGTCCTAGCTTCACCAAATAAGGAGGAAACTCTGTATGAGAGGTGGACAGGAAGAAAGCCTGATTTGTCTAGTTTGAGAGTGTTCGGAAGTTAAGTCTACAGTTTGGATTCCGATAAGACTAAATGGAAGTTAGAGGGAAGAGGGAAACCAAGATTTCTTGTAGGATATGATGAGAGCACAAAAGGATACCGAGTGTATGACTTGAAAAAGAGAGATATAATTCTGGTAAAACACATAGTGGTGATGAATGAAGAGAAGTCCATTGATCCATTCAAATATAATAGGGAAGTCAAAATTAGATTTGAAACGGATCAGTTTTCTGACTTTGACTTTGAAAATGAAGAGAAGGAAGAGGGAGAAAAAGAAAAATCCGCAGATCTACCAAAGGAGAAGGAGGAAAGGACAACACCCGAGGCAACGCCACAATACGAAGTGGAAACCGATGAGGAACTTGATGAGACACCAGAATTGGAAGATAGGGGAGCTGAAAATCTCCCAAAACGAAACCCAATAATGCCTTCCATACCAGCGTCCGATTTTGAAAGGGGAAGAAGAAGTAGTAAACAACTTCAAGAAAGACAAGTAAATAACCAACTCACAAAGATGTCTCACCCAGATGAACCTCAAACATACTTAGAGGCCATAAACACTCCAGAAAGTAGCCGGTGGATCACAGCTATAAATGAAGAAATGGCCTCTATCATGGAAGCCACCGGACCGAAAACCAATCGGATGTAAGTGGGTGTTTAAAGATAAATTAAACCCGGATAATACCATTGAGAGGTACAAAGCTAGGTTAGTTGCAAAAGGTTATACACAGAAAGAGGGGATAGACTACGAAGAAACCTTTGCACCTGTAGTCAGATTTCCTTCTGTTAGAATCCTTGTAAGTATAGCCACAGCGGAGGATATGGAAATCCACCAGATGGATATTAAAACTGCCTTTTTGCACGGAGAGTTAGAAGAAGAAATTTACATGAGGCAACCGGAATGATTCGTGGAAACTGGGGAAGAAAACAAAGTTTGCAAACTGATAAAATCACTCTATGGGCTTAAGCAAGCCCCGCGACAGTGGAATATAAGGCTCGACGAATTTCTGACCGGTTTGGGGTATATCAGAATTAGTTCACATCACTCTATATATTTATTTGAGGATGAGAATGGAGTGATATTTATTGCTATTTATGTGGATGATTTGTTGGTCTTAAGCAAGTCCTTAGATAAATCAACAAACTAAAACAGGATCTTAGAAGCAATTTTGATATGAAAGATCTTGGCGAAGCAAAGTACATTTTGGGAATTCAGATGGAGAGAGATAGAGGGAATAGAATTATAAGACTCACTCAAAAAGAAGCAATCGGTAATATGCTAGAAAAATTTCAAATGGAGAAAGCAAACGGATGTACTACTCCCATGGATTTGAAGAAAGTGAGTGAGGGGAGTGAAGACGGAGGAATATTGATCATTAATGATGAGATGGATGAGAAAGAAAGAAAATTTATGGAAAATATCCCTTATTGGCAGATTGTAGGCAGTTTAATTTATTTTATGAACTGCACCCGTCCGGATATAGCTGCAGCTATAGGTGTCGTTAGTAGAAATCTAAATGAACCAAAAAAGAGAGACTGGGAGGCTGCCAAAAGGGTGATGAGGTATCTGGTGGGGACAAGGGAATTATGGTTGCATTTGGGAGGGGTGCACACTAACATCACCACTTGGAGTGATGCCAGTTATGGAGATGTCCCTTTAAGGAGGTGTACGACTGGATATGTGTTGCAAATTGGATCCGGTGCATGTTGTTGGAGTAGCAAGCAACAAAAAGTAGTTGCTTAGTCCACTATGGAGGCTGAAAACATGGCTCCCTGTGCTGCCACCAAAGAATTAATGTGGGTTAAATCTCTTCTTGAAGAACTTGGGTTCATGAAGTATGGAACTCAAAATGTTTTTTGTGATAATCAAGCTGCTATCTCTATTGCAGCTAATCCGAAACATCACTTCAAAGCTAAGCATATGGATATTAGACTAAGATTTGTCAGAGAGAAGGTAGAAAATAAAATTATTAAACTGGTTCATAAAACTGATAGAGAAATTATTGCAGACATGATGACAAAAGAGTTGCCTTCCCCTAAGTTGATTTATTGCAGAGAAAACTTGGGATTAAAATTGAAAAGTGACTAGGAATTAAGGGGAGTGTTGAAAAGAGGTAATTAATAGTTCACTTCCCTATTTTAGTTTTGTTTTAAAGAAAGAGAGTGAGGATCAAAGGCGCGCCATGGCTGCCGCCATATATAGAAAGTGGCAGTTTTTGAAGAAAAGGGTATTTTACTAAAATGATGCCTCAGTCTAGATTTGAACCTGTGAACTCAACAACCTATATAGCGAAAACGCCTTAACCATTAAGGCGTTACGAAACGATATACGTGACGGGTTTCATAAATATATAAACATTAACGAAACAGCTAATTAACAGCAGACTAACTAATAGGAGCAATTTTTTCATGTACGTGAATCTGAACCGTGTAAAATATGTTTTGATCGGACGGCCGGCATTATAGCCGCCACGCGAAGTGAGCTTTTTGGCGGCATACGGAGATAGCGTCACGCGGTGCCACGTGGCGCCACATTAGTTGATACCGGAGAAAAAGGGAGGAGGAACCATGGCTTCCGATTTTACAGGTGTCACCTTGTTCTTGTCGTACAATGGTCGTACAATAGGTACATCGCCCATAGTACCTTCTTGTACTTTATAGTGTTCCTATTAGACTAGGGTTTAGTAGTAAGTAGTCGTGAGTAGGCAGACCGAGGCTTAGTAATATTTAGGTACCTCTCTCTCTAAAAGAGCTTGTGACTATAAAGGTCATCTTTGACCAGCCATAACTTACTGCTTAGGGGAGCAAATTTAGTGATTCTTTTTGCGTTTGACTCAGGGGAGTCTTGCCCTCAGAAGGGTGTGAGTGGTCAGAATATTTTTGTGCCTGGGCGGCACTTATTTAGCGGGAAAGTAGAAGGGGCAAATATTATCCTAGAGGCTTTACATAGGCTGCTCATTCTGTGGGTCAATGGAGACCACAAAATTTCATTTACGCTGTCTTTTTGCCGTCATACTAATTTACTGAGACTTAAAGCTTTCTAATATCAACACTCTCCTAAAGCTTTAGACTTAGTGTATCAGCGCAGCTGCGATGTCAAGAACCGCAGTTGCGTTTGTCAAACTAGCGCGGTATAGCACATAGCAACGCAACAAATCAGCTAGTTTCTTAGTCCCAATGAATCTTAATGTAGCACAGCGTGGCAGTATACCAATGCTGCAACTTTAGCTAGTCACCTAGTCTCACTATATCCTGATGCCAGACTAGCGCACCATGGCAGTGCAACAACTTAACTAGTCACCTAGTCCCACTACATCTTTACAATATTTCAGCTTAGGAGCAGGGAGAGCTTTAGTGAGCATATCAGCAATCACTTTTGCGTCTGGTAAATAACATAATTCAATCACCGTGGAAAACACCTTCTCTCTTACAAAATGTAACCTTATATCCATGTGTTTTCTTTTGAAGTGGAGACTCTTGTTAGAGGCAATGGCAATGGCAGCCTGATATCACACGAGATCACCTGTGGTCGAACCTACATGTATCCCAATTTTTGCAACATGGATTTTACCCAGAAGAGTTCTTTGAGGGCCTAGCTTGTTGCCATGTATTCTGACTCCATTGTCAACTGTGCCGTGACCTTTAGAAGTTTGATGCTCTAGCATCAAGTCTCGTTCCCAATTTGCAAAACAAATCCCGTGGTGGATTTCCTGTTTAGCATGTCGCCATAGCTTGCATCACTCCATGTTTGCAGCTTCACTTCTCCTCGAGTTTGAGGTCTTTGGTTCCTGCCAAGTATCTTAAGATTCTTCTTGCTGCATCACGGTCAGATTTTCTCGGATTTTCTAAACTTCTGCTTAGTACCTGAATTGCTGCAACAATGTCAATACGGGTACAATTCATAAAATATATTAAACTTCCCACTATTTGTCTGTAAGGTATCAGTTTTATAAGATCATCCTCCATTAACTCTAAATACTCATTTACAATAATGTCCGGTTCCGTCTCTTCTCCATCTAACTTCTCTCGAAACTCCATTGGAGTTACACACCCTTTTGCCCCCCGCATTCCATACTCATCTCGTATATTTCCAATAGCATGCTTTTGAGTCAATTTTATTATTGTCTTATTTTTATCCCTTTATACCTAAATACCCAAAATATATTTTGCCTCACCTTCATCTCGAACTGTGAATTTAAAGCAGTTTTGATTTTATTTATTTCAACCATTGATTTACTAATTAAAAGTAAATCATCTACATACACGGCTATATACACTGTCCCATCCTCACTCTTTAGAACATAGACAGAATAGTAGAGCTTATCCTTTGAAATCCTAGGCTAGTTAAGAATTCATAAATCTTCAAATTCCATTGCCTGGGGGCCTGTTTTAGACCATAGAGAGATTTTAACAATTTGCATACTAAGTGCTCTTTTCATGGCTCTGTACACATTTTAGGCTGCTGCATGTAAATGGTCTCTTCTAGCTCTCCATGCAGGAATGCAGTTTTTTCATCCATCTGATGTATTTCCATGTCTTCTATAGCAGCTAGGGACAACAAAATCCTAACTGTCGGAAATCATACAGCCGGAGAAAAGGTTTCGTCAAAATGAATTCCATCCTTTTGATTATATTTCTTTGCCACAAGCCTAGCCTTGTATCGTTTAATGGTGTTATCAAGATTTAACTTCACCTTGAATATTCATTTGTTGCCGATCGCTTTTCCATCAGGGGGAAGATCCACAAGCTCCCATGTCTGAGCTTCCATGATCGACTTCATTTCATCGTTAGCTCCTTCGATCTAGTGATGTCTTTTTGGTGTTGAGAACGCCTCCCGAATGGTCAAAGGATCCCCTGAGGCCGCAGAGTAGGCAAAGTGGGAATTTGCTTGCACCCGAATACTACATCGTCTTCCCCCTGGAAATTGTGAGGCTGAAATTGTCGGATCCCTCGCATTTTTCTTTTGTCTCTGTGTAGAATCCGTAGGATTCGAATTTTGGTCAACTGGCTGGAATTGAACTTGCTGAGGAACTTGGTTAATTTAGACACCGTTGTCACCACTGGAGGCCTTTGCATGTGTGTGACAATCTCTTGTTTACAATCTAAAATGACATATTCTTGTATATTTTGCTGCTTTTGTTAGTTTGTCATTTTCAATAAGTCTATCAAGTCAAGCTCATCCTTTACAATAATATTCCTTGCTACAATTATTTTTTGTTTTTCAAATACAAAAACTCTATACCCTTTCGAGTGATCATCATACCCCAACAAAATACCCGGTAATCCCTTTCGATTCCAACTTCCATCTGTCTTTAGACGTATCCAAAATAAAGCATTTATTACCAAATAATCTAAAATGACTAAGATCTGATTTTCTACTAGTCCAAACCTTGTAAGGTGTAGTCTCTACCGATCTTAACCCTATTTTATTCTGTATATAAACTACACAATTTAATGTTTCAGCCCAAAATTTCGGATCCATATTTTTAATTGCAAGCATGGAACTAAAGCTCTTTGTGATAGTTGAATTTAGTCTTTCTGAAACCCCATTTTGTTCCACTCAATATGGAACAAATAGCTGATGACTAATGCCGCTGATGACTAATGCCCTCCTTAAGCAAGAAGTTTTCAAACTCTTTTGACGTATTTTTGCCGCCATTGTCAGTTAGCTGATTACTAATGCCCTCTTTAAGTAGGAAGTTTTCAAACTCTTTTGACGTTTTTTTGCCGCCATTGTCCGATGTGAGTTCCACAATTGGCCAACCATGTAGTTTCTCCGCCCATGCTTTGTAGTGTTCGAAGTGGTTGGAGACTTCACTCTTTTCTTTCATGAAGTAGACCTTATTAAACCTCGAAAAATCATCTGTTAACGTAACCATATATTTCATCCCCCCGGCAAATCGTACCTTTGCAGGGCCGAAGACATCAGAATGAATTAGTTGCAAAAGTTTAGTGGACCGGTGTTCAGATTCCTGAGGAAACTGTAATCTGTGTATTTTTCCTAGTGCACATCCATTGCACGTTTTAGCTGACTAATCTGAAAGAGTGACTCCTTCTTATTTACCAGTATATACCATTTTTTTCAAAGTATCATAGTTCAGATGGCCTAACCTCTTGTGCCACGGCTCATCTGAAGATAATGCACTGGATTATAATACATCATTTTCTTTATTATCGGGCATATCTATTTGTTACATTTTGTTGGCATCTCTAGTGCATGTGACCGCAATCTTTCTATTCTTGCTAGCAACCTACCGAACATGTTTCAAATTGAATTCAAACCCTTTACTTTATACCAAAGAAGTTGAAAACATTTTTTTCTTGAAAATCCAGGACAAATAGAACATTGTGAAGAGTTCTCTCAACTGCCTTTCCTTCTATATCAACTAGCAAGGAGACATGACCTACAACACGTGTTTGTACACTCATACCACAGGCATAATAGATACTTTTCTTTGGTGTTGATTTCAAATTTTTGAAAATTGCCTTGTTCGAACACATGTGTGTCGACGCTCCTGTGTCCACTATCCATCCTGTGTCTTTTGCACCCTCCATTGTTGCCCCCATAGCGAATAAATCCTCTTCTTCCTCATCAGAGAGTGTTACAGATTTGTCTTGATAAGATGAAGATGCCGAGAATAGTGCATTACCTCGAGATGTAGATTACGTGAAGCCTTGATTAAACCTGCTCTGTTGCCATCCAAGCCTGTTCAAACCTGTTTCGTTAGTTCTCTTAAGCTTAGGACATAACTTATATCTATTACCTTTTTCATTACAATAAAAACAAGTGTTGAAAAATTGTCTAATTCATGTCTGATTAAGCTGTTTATATTGATTATGGTTGTGATTAAATTGATTTCTCTGCTGATTAAAATGTGCCTTTTTGTCAAAAATCTGAATTAAATGCCTCTACCTACTTTTCTCCACTAAGAATTATATAATCAGCCTCAACGACAAACAACAACATGTTGATTAAAGAAAGATTTCGTCATGGAGAAACAAACATGGCGAACTTAGAAATGGAATCCTTAAAAATGAATTTCACAAAGAAGTTTTATTCTGAACTCCAATACTAAACCCTTTGGAGAATTGTCAACATTTGGAATTTACACCATAAATTGAAAAACAATTACTTTTACATCACCTAAAAATATGATTACTCTATCAATCATCCATGTCCATTTCATCTACACTGTCATCGTCACTTTCATCATCGTGAGATTGTTCGCTTTCTTCAACTTCGTCAACAAGAATATCTATGTCGTCTACTTATTCCGCATGTGAAACGTAATCGCCAGTATCGTCATCCTCACTCGCCTTTCCCCTCATCACAGAATCACAAAAAATATCCAATGTTTGAGACCCTTGGAATTTGTTCATTTGTGAACCACACAACCGTCTTTCGACATCCCCGCCTTGTCGTGCTCATCATTTTTGAGCTTCGGACATGCGAGTGGATCTTTCTCCAATGCTGCTTGCATTTTTTCTTTTCTCTTGTTTAAATTCTTTCTCCCCATCAATATCGGTTTCGTTCCTCGCAATATAGATGTTGCGAAGAACACATGCTGCTACGATAAAAGTAATCATTGATTCCAATTTTGAATTGTACATTTTGAGAAGGAACCTCCATTGCCCTTTAAGTTTTCCGGACACTTTTTCTACCACCATCCTCAACGACGAATGTTAGACGTTGAATTTTGCTTGAGATGCAATGAGTTTTGTACCAGAATACGGAACAATTAAGTTTGGATGGAGGGCATAACATATCTCTTACGAGGTAAGGTTGCACATTTTTATTTTCCCATTGGAAAATATCTCCACTTGCTTCCATACGTCTTTGAAAGTCTTGCCCCAACTCGGACCTCATAAAATTTTGGAGTCTTGCACTAACCTAAGAGAGCCTAAATTAAGGTTAGTAAATCTCATTCTATGGTCCACCATCGCTTGAACTACAGTGGAATAATTATGTTTGGCATCAAAATAATCAATTGGTGGCATTTCATCTCCGAGTGTAATCTCTATATGTGTACAATCTACAGCCCTCACACAATTCGACAACCCTTTTTCTTCCTTGAAAAAAACTTTGGTGTCGTGAATTTTTTCTTATGTGGGCCACCTAGTCCAATGCCTAAGCATTTTGACAATCGCTTCCAGGACTTTAAGAGATATCCTCGCCGCAGTTGAGTGTACGTGTGATTCCGCCTATATGTCACAGACGCATCAATGCTATTAGAACTTATTTTTCCACGCTTAATTCTGTATTAGGAATATTACGGGAATATTACAATGTCTTGGATGGGGTTTGGTTTCCAACTCAACTTTTAATTCATTTACCGAAAAATGGACCGTGTCTTTTTTTAGTCGAAACAAATGTCGAAATTGTTTTTCTTTTTAGCGTGGTAACTCTTCATCCACCCTTGTATACTCCTTTGTAGTAGTCTTCATTCGGATCACCTTGGAAATTGGTATTTCGATAGATGCAGTTTGCTAAAATTCAAGGCATACCCTTAGCAAAAGCGGTTTGGACCAATTAGTGGCCGTGATGGTTGTAAAATAACGGAAGCAACAGGGTTCTCAAAATCATTTGCAAGATCGTCATCAATGCAACTGTAACATTTTGAATCATCAATGACACGTATTTTTTTTTTTTTGTGTCATCGAAAAACAATGCCCGCCCTTTAATTTTTTATTTTAGTCCCTATTTGTTTTTCAATTCACCAATTTTACCTTTCGATATATAGTTTCATCCTCACTTTCAAAAGTGAAATAAAATTTAACTGTAATTTCAAAATACATTTTGAAGGTTGATTTCGAAATTATATGATTAACCGAATGTTATTTCTTTTTACAAATGTTACCCTTTGTTACATTTTTCAATTTTCAAGTGACAATTCAATTACAATATCAACTTCAATTCCAAGTCCTGAATATTTTAATTCAATTTACCAATCCATTTTTTTTGTTTATCTTTATATTGATTTTGATTTTTTCCTACCTCACCATTTATATTCAAAGACAAAGATGGTCGGCTTCAATGTTTGCCAAATTAAATTTTGTTCTTTCAATTCCCCCCTAATTCGTATTTAATATAATTCACACCATATGTAATTTGGTTGTGTCACTCGGAACTTACTTGCTATTAAGGTATTCGTTAAATGGAAATGGCGACTTTTGCGATCCAAGTGTGCTAGATATAGTTGGTCGTGCCAGTTACACGACGATCAAACAATGTAAAGCTCTTGAAATTGGTATTTTGTGAATAAATTGCAGTGAAGTATTTGAAAAAACGTCTCAATGAAAAGGTTTTCTAAAAAAAATTTGCGCATCAGATTATCTTTTTGTGGCAGGTGTGGAAACAGAAGAAATTGTGAGGAATGGAATTACGTGGTTTTGTGTAGACATGCTTTGGGCAAAGAGTCAAAACTGAGGTAATAAGGCAGGTGTGTTTTGAACAGCGTTGGAGACCTGTTGTCTACACTGCCACGGGCAACATTAGGATGTCACATGATGTCGCGGGAGTTGTGACACTGTTTGTCATTGTCGACGTGTACATCCGTCGTTAGTTTGCGAGTAGTCACAAATGGTCTCGTGTAATGTACACATGTAACAATCGTCGTAGTTTTTGCGTGCGTCATCCTTCGTAGTAGTTTCGTAGTCGTCTTCAGTCGTCATCAGTAGTACCGACGTCTACAACCGTCACATTTCAAAGTTCCGATTTCGTTTTCGCACATAGGGACGCTCTTCAAAGTAGTACGGAGAATCTTCACTACAGTCCAAAATACTTTATCAAAGTACCGATTACATGGGGACACCCCCTAAGCAAAATGCTGTGTACTGGCACGACCTAATGGAGGATTTTGGCAAAATATCACGCGTCCGTACGATTAGTGGCACCGCCCAATGGATTCGAGGCCTATACAAAAAATCTATCGCGATCATTGGCAGAAAGTTTTAGCGTAACGGCGTAACCAGTCAAGTGTACAAGTGTCACAGAAACGACAAATCGCCTTTCTGCGGCACTACTGAACTGTAGCAAAACTGGGATTATAATATAAAAAACACGACTGCTCTATTTCTTTACCTTCTGACTTTCGCATGACGACAAACGTTAGAAAATGACGTGTAGGGTGTAAACAGAGTTAAAAAAAACGGCAGCAGATGACAGCAGGTTACCTTGAAACACGGAGAATATAGTACACCGACATTTTTCAAAACTGGTCGCCGCGTACGGGCAGATTTAGACGATTCTGACCGAATCTAAAGGAAAGGATGTCGATGCACAAACTTCCAAAAATGTAGGAGAATCTTGTAGAGACTCATCTTAATTGGACCGCAAAATTTGTCGTTAAATAAAATGCTGGTCTGAGGTGAGAGCTGTTTGCGACGAAAAATTAAGAATATAAAAGTTACGGGATCAATCGCCGTATGAACTATGAACTGACCTTCTTCACGCGTGAGACCAAACGCACACGTGAAATCTACACCGCTCATCGTTTCTCGAAGTTAGACATATTTTGGGCAGTCAAACTTTTACAATCACGACTGAAGGGTATGGCCGTTACAGTACAGTACACCGCCAATCGTTATTAGCGTTGTGTACGCTAATTCCGTCCCGCTTTTTTTTATTTATTCTCAAATAGAATTATCCACACTATTTAAAAAAAACCCCAATTCCTAATTAGAATAGACGATTTCTTCGAAAATTTTCAAATTCCCAATTAGCGTAAACCACGCTAATTATTCGTATACGCTAAAAAAACTTACACGCTAATAACGATTGGTGGTGTACAGTACACCGCGAATCGTAACTAGAGTAAAGAAAAAAATAGAGCAAAAAAAGTAAAAAAAATAATTAGAGTTATGAAACCTAATTTGTGTGATAGAAATTTTCCAAAAAGGAAATTTAAGGTGGCGTTCTATCAGTCGTTTTTGTAATCGTACGGCCAACTCTTCGGGCCCGGTTAATTAAGGGTGGACTTCCATTAGGCGTCTCAATAATTGTACGAAAAAAATTACTGAAGGGCGTGCCTTCCATTAGGTCGCGTCAGTAAACCACTTTTTTTTTGCGTGGCTCATTCTGGTTGGTAACACGCAGGTTAATATTAGATGCTTAAAATCTTGAAAGAATCTTAGAATGCAAAGTTTAAACACAATATCTGTAAGGGTATGGCCCCATGTGGCCAAGTTCGGGTTTTTTTCTGTCGTTTTCTTTTCAAACTTAGCGCCGTACTGCCTAAGTTGCGACCATACGAAGATATCGCAAATTTGTATAGTACAATTTGCATCATTCCCTAACTTAGGATGTACGAAAATTTGTCGTCTTGCGTTTTTTCGACCCACTATCACGTCATCCTCAAACTTATCATAAAACACATCGGCAAAGTGTTTTAAGCTAAGTACAATCCGTTTACACCAATAGGAAAACAAATTTTCATGTGTGAATATTTTTCAAAAATTTTTGACGAAAAAAAAGTACAGGGTTGTTGGGTTTTGTCCGGTAGTACCTTGTACAATTTTTTTTGCAGGGGTCTGGATGTTGCAGTGTCATTTCACGCAAAGTTGAAATATGCCAAGGTAAAATGGGTAACTTCATCAGTAAACAATTAACCTTTTCCTTTTCACTAAATACTTTTTCAGCACTCTCTAGTTCCATGAAAAGAGAAGCAAGCTCATTGCAAAAATCCAACATCTTCCCCTCTTTGTATACACACTCCTTCATTTTCTCATCAACCAACTGTTGTTGCTGAATCGTACCACTTCCCTACATCTCTATGAAAGCCACCCAAAGATTGGATGCCCTCTCTACCTGCAAATGCGGAGATGCAAGCCCTTCTGTAAGATGGCGGAGGATGAAGTGCGTAGCCGCCATATTATTGTAGTCACAGGTATGGATATCATTCTCCGTGTTAATCGGAATAGGTGACATGAATGCCGAACCGGTTGCTATTGGTGTGACCGTCTCCTTCTCCTTTCGTTTGTCCACCACCTCCTCTTCCTTTGTCTCCTCCGTTGAAGATGGATCTGCATCTCTAGTGAATCAGCCTCCTGTAAACTCTGGAGGTATCCCAAGACTTAATGGACGCCTCACCCGTCCACTCACTATTCCCCAAAAACATTTCTCACATAGAGCTCCTGTCATCATAATTTCCCAGTAAATGAAGCCAACTCCATTGAATATGGGCACCCTAGATGGTGGGCCCATAACGTGAAACTCTGAGACCTCCATAAGTCCTCAGAGTAGGTAGCTCACACGAAGCCTCTAGAGATAACCCTGACCCCTTTGTGTTTCAGGAAATATAACTGCCACCCTGGTAGACAAAAAATCTGACCACCTTCACCCCTGTGAAGGCAAGACTCCTATGAGTCAATATTAAAAAGAATCTCTGAATTTGCTCCCCTGAGTAGTAAGTTATGAAGGGTCAAAGCTGACATTTTGTACATAAGCTCTCTGGGAGAGAGGGTCCAATCTATCAAATTTGTCTGAGTCCTATCTCTCCCTAAAACTCTATCTACTGAAGTACGGCACCAATCATAATACTGTATCGTACAGAAAGGTACAGGTGCCGTTGTAGGTTTTGTACGGCCATTGCACGACATGGCAAACAAGTCGATGCATATCATTTTTGGATTCGTTCTTGTAATCCTCAGAGATGCCGTATTCCAATATGGTTGTGCCACGTGTCATTCAATGTGACGTTGTCCGCAAACCGCCGAAAAACTATTCCACGATCTCGGCATGCTTCGCGGCCGTCCGATGAAATCGGATTTCAATCGTAGCCGTCATAAATACATGCGCGATATTTGTTTCGCCTTCGAAACAAATTGCGCGGTATCTGTTTCAAATATTCCGTATGACGTACATTACAAACTGTTTCTATGTCCAAACATCATGTTAAATGAAATAGCCTACGTGTACAGATTTATCTAATTATCAAACCCTATATTTTATAACCTTGATTCTAGTCTAATTGGCTAAGGCTACCGGCTACTGGCAGCTCTGACGGATGTCAGGTACCAAGTTCAAATCCCGGGTCTGTCGATAACTATTTTGGTAAATCTACCAATCTAATGTTTGTCCCCGTCTGGATAGCATAGGCGGCCATGGTTGTATCTCCCTCTCCAACTTTCAGTGACTGCGACAAGTGTGGGAGTTGGAGAGAGGGGTTAGAGGTAGACTGCCTCTGCTTCTTTTTCTGCATTCTACAAAACCTAAAAAATACTACGATAGCCTTTAATTTATACAATGACTATCACCGATGATTGGTTTCGGTATTCCAGGGTGTATTTTTTGAGAAATAAGTCAAAGGCTCAGGAATGTTTTGAACAATATAAAGCATGGAGTGAAAAACTGCATGAAACCTCAATCAAGAGAGTAAGGAGTGAAAATGGTGGAGAGTATACCTCTAACCAGTTTGAGGATTTTTTTAGAAAAGATGGAGTGCAACACCAAAAGAAAGTTCCTGAAAATCCTGAGCAGAATGGTGTAGCTGAAAGATTAAATAGAACACTGAGTGATAGTGCCAAGAGTATGCTGTCATATAAGAAGATAGGAAAGAAGTTTTGGCCCGATGCAATGAAATGTGCAAATTATCTCAATAATAGAGTTCTTACTTCAGCATAAAAGGCCAAACACCCTATGAGAGATGGACATGCCCAAAACCAAATATTTCACACTTAAAGGTTTTCGGTAGTCAAGTGTTTTGTGTAGACACAGATCGGTCAAATTGGAAGTTAGACCAAAAAGGAAAACTAGGATATCTACTAGGATATGATGAAGAAGTAAAAGGATATAGAGTTTATGATCTCAAAAGAGAGAATATTATCATAGTGAAGCATCTAGTGGTTATGGATGAAGGAAAATCTATAAATCCCTTAAAGCATACAAAGATAGTCAGATTCAGATTTGAGTCAAAAAAGTCTGATGATTTTGAGCTTCTTGACTATCTAGGATTTCAAGAAGATGATGATCTTGCAGGCACAGATCATATCGAGAAGGACCCAAATGTGAAACCCTTAGTATTAACTCCAACCGAAGCGGAAGACGTGGTGGAAATCGACCCAGAAATAAGGGTTAAGGGAGAAGTAGAAACTGTTCGGAAGAATTCAAGAGAGCCATCTATTCCGGCAACCGAGTTTGAGGAAGGAAGAAGAAGCAGCAAAAGACTGTAAGGGAGGCAAGTTAGCAATAAGGTAACCAAACTGTCACACCCTGATGAACCTTGAACTTATAATGAGGCAACGACTTGTCGTGAGAGAAATCGGTGGAAGACAGCCATTAATGAGGAGATGGCCTCAATTATGGCGACCGATACATGGGAATTGATGGATTGGCCTATTGACATGAAGCCAATTGGGTGTAAGTGGGTATTTAAGTTGAAACTCAACCCGGATAACACCATTGAGCGCTACAAGGCTCGGTTAGTGGCGAAGGGATTTACCCAGAAAGAGCGAATTGACTACGAGGAGACTTTTGCTCCGGTCGTCAGGTTTCCTTCGGTTCGGATACTTCTCAGTATGGCGGCAGCAAAAGACACGGAAGTGCATCAGATGGACATCAAGACTGCCATTCTACATGGAGAGTTGTAAGAGGGTTTTTTTATGCGACAGCCCGAAGGATTTGTGAAGCAAGGGGAGGAAAGCAAGGTATGCCAATTGATGAAATCTTTGTATGGGCTGAAACAGGCGCCCCAGCAATGGAACAAGAAGCTCGATGAGTTTCTTACAGGTTTGGGATATATTTGGATTACCTCAAATCACTCAATTTATTTGTTTGAGGATGAGGAAGGAATTATTTTTATTGCAATTTATGTTGATGATTTGCTTGTTTTAAGTAAATCTATGGATAAAATAAATAAGTTGAAAAATGATCTAAAAGGAAGATTTGAGATGAAGGATATGGGAGAAGCAAGGTATATTTTGGAAATTTAGGTAGAGAGAGAGACAGAGATAGAAAAATAACAAGATTAACTCAAAAGGAGGCCATTGGAAATATGTTTGAAAAATTACAAATCGACATAGCTAATAGTTGTACCACTCCTATGGAATTAAAGAAGGGAAGTCAGAGGAGTGTGGAAGATGGAGTTATAATCTTAGATGATGAGGTAGGCCCGAAAGAGAAAAGATTTATACAGACCATCCCTTATAGACAAGTAGTGGGCAGCCTAATACATTTCATCAATTGTACCCGTCCGGACATAGCTGCAACTGTAGGAGTACTAAGTAGGAGTATGAATGCCCCCACTAAGAAAGATTGGGAGGCAACTAAGAGAGTCCTTAGATATCTCATAGGGACTAGGGATCAATGGTTGCATTTGGGTGGGAACAATACTGACATCACCACTTGGACTGATGCCAGCTATGGGGATGCTCCTATGAGGAGATGCACATCTGGATATGTATTGTATGTGGGTGATGGGGCTTGCTGCTGGAGCAGCAAGCAGCAAAAGGTCATTGCTCAGTCCACCATGGAGGCTGAGTACATGGCTTCTTGCTCTGCTGTAAAAGAACTAATGTGGGTCAAGTCTTTGCTTGGTGAGCTTGGTCATCTTAAGAGTGGTGTCCAAAAAGTGTTTTGTGATAATCAGGCTGCCATTGCCATTTCTGCCAATGGCAATTTGGCAAACATCACTTTAAAGCCAAACACATGGACATTAGTCTTAGCTTTGTTAGAGAGAAAGTAGAAAACAAAATAATTAGTTTGGAGTATAAACCAGATAGTGAAATGGTAGCAGATATGATGACCAAACCTAAGCCTTCTCCTAAACTAATTTTCTGCCGGGAGAAGTGTGGTCTTAAAATAACGAGTGACTAAAAAATAAGGGGAGTGTAGAAATTAAAGGCTATTGTAGTATTTTCTAGGTTTAGTAAAATGCAGAAAAGAAGCAGAGGCAGTCAGCCTCTAACTCCTCTCTCCAACTCCCACACTTGTCGCAGTCACAGAAAGTTGGAGAGGGAGATAGAGCCATGGCCGCCTATGCTATCCAGACGGGGACAGATATTAGATTGGTAGATTTACCAAAAAAGTTATTGACGGACCCGAGATTTGAACCTAGTACCTGCCGTCGGTCAGAACTATGGTAGTCGGTAGCCTTAGCCAATTAGACTAGGATCAAGGTTATACGATATAGGGTTTGATAATTAGATAAATCTGTACACGTAGGCTATTTCATTTAACATGATGTTTGGACATAGAAACACTTTGTAATGTACGTCATACGGAATATTTGAAACAGATACCGCGCACTTTGTTTCGAAGGCGAAACAAATATCGCGCAAGTATTTATGACGGCTACGATTGAAATCCGGTTTAATTGGACGGCCGCGAAGCATGCCGAGATCACGGAATAGGTTTTTGGCGGTTTGGGGTCAACGTCACATCGATTGACACGTGGCACAACCATATTGGAAAACGACATCTCCGGGGATTACAGGAAAGAATCCAAAAATGACATCTGTCGACTTGTTGGCCATGTCGTACAATGGTTGTACAGAAAGTACACTGGCACCTGTACCTTTCTGTGCGATACAATATTATGAATGGTGTCGTACTTCAGTAGATAGAGTTTTAGAGAGAGATAGTACTTAGAAAAATTTGATAGGACCCTCTCTCCCAGAAAGCTTCTGTACAAAAGGTCAACTTTGACCCTTTATAACTTACTGCTCAGGGGAGCAAATTTGGAGATTCTTTTTGCTATTGACTCATGGGAGTCTTGCCTTCACAGGAGTGAAGGTGGTCAGAGTTTTTGTTTGCCAGGGTGGTAGTTATTCTTGCTGAAACACAAAGGGGTCAAGGTTATCCCTAGAGGCTTCGTGTGAGCTGCCTACTCTGAGGAGCTATGGAGGTCTCTAAGTTGCACGTACGATATCTGTACTTCAGATGTACGGACACCCATTTTTGCGATATATATCGCGATAATTTATGTTGGTCCCGGTACGATATATCGAGAAGTATGCTCGATCGATATTCGATATATCGAATATCGAAGTTATCGCGATATGAATTTACCCGATACCCAACACTAGTCATTTGCATACCATGTACGTGCGGACTAGGGCATTGTATCACACTAATTTAGTACTCTTTGCAAACGCTTATCAAATGCCAATTTATTATTTCAAGGGTTTTTGCTTTTTGGCGTGTTGAATGAGCGCTTCCACAAATAGTGTGACGAATGCCCGGTTACAAAAAATAGCGAGACGAAAGCTCGTAACGAGATCGCTTTCGTGATTTTCGTTTAATTTTTGAATGCATATATCATGTGCGAAATTTTTTGATTTTCGTTGGTTTGCAGTCGTGACACGTACATTCATTATCCAACGTGTCGCGGCTCATTTTTTTTTGTAATGGTGATGTACCTCGAGGAGGTACATCACCATTTACAGGAACTTTGGATGCGAATCCTTCGCGAAAAAACATCTAACGGTCATTATTACCTCCCAGACCTCCGGAGAATATTGGTAAGATTCTTTGTAATGTTGTTTGTGTATAAAAACAAAATAAGAGGTACGGCGTAGTACAGATAGGTCCGGATTTTTGTAAACAACCTCACTTTTTGTCTGATGGAACTGTTGATATTTGAGTATTTTCTAGGTCTTTATAGAAAAAGAGCATAGGCAGTCTTTCCCTGACTCCCTTCTCCAAGCCCCCACACTTGTTGTAGTCACTGAAGGCTTGATAGGGAGCTAGAGCCATGGCTGCCTAAGCTCAATAGAGAAGACAGGGGGTGGATTAGGTAGATTTACCAAAAGGTAGTTGACGGACCCAGGAATGATCATGGTACCTGCCGTAGGTCAAGTTACCGTAGCCGTTAGCTCTAACCGTTAAGTATAGGACTCATATTGCGATCTATTGGGTTTGATAAATATATAAATTGTTACACGTAGATTAATTCGTTTAACGGAGAATAGATTCTTAGTGCATAGATACACTTTGATTTAGTATGGAGTACGGTATGGGGACGGAACGGATACCGCGCATTTGTTTCGATAGCGAAACAAATACCGCGCGTCGAATTTCAACGGCTTGGATTATAGCCGGTTTTGATCGGACGGCCGCGATAGGCGCCGCGATCACGGAAGAGGTACTTTTGGTGTTTTACGGTCTTTGCCACGTCGAATGACACGTGGCGTGATAACATTGGATTACGGGAACTTTGGAGATTACAGGAACAAATCCTGATTTGACACTTGTCGACATTTTGGCCATGTTGTACAATGGCCTTACATAAAGTACACCGGCACCTGTACTTTTCTGTACGACACAGTAATTTGATTGGTGCCGTACTTCAGTAGATAGAGTTTTAGAGGGGGAATAGGACTTAGAAATTTTTGGGTAGGTAGCTGCCTCTCCCAGAGAGCACCTTGTATAAATGGCAAACTTTGGCCAGCCATAACGATCAATTTACTTAACCATTTTCAGTGATTCTTTTTGCTGCGGACTCAAGGGAGTCCAGGCTACACAGAGGTGTAGTCGGTCAGAGTTTTTTCCCGCCAGGGTGGCTGCATTTCTAAGGGAAAGTCAAAGTGGGTGAATGTGTCCAAAACTCATATTCTAACTTTGCATTCTGTGGTGGAACTGAGCACACAGAAAGTCTTATTTCACAAGGGTGAAGCTATAATGGGTTTGTGATTGTCAAGGGGTCAGTCATTTGGGTTTATATCAACTTGGAGTCGGCACTATCTAGATAAGCTTCTTTTGGATCTGCGATTTTTGTGGGCAATGGAGCACACAAAGTTTCAGGAACGCCACCCTATCTGTCATATTAGCGTCTGCAATTTTGAACGTCCGCGTGTTTTAGTTCGCTAAAAAATTTCGTCCGTCGGCGTGCGCTGAACTATGATCATACGTCAAATTCGTATGTCCGTACAAGAGTGTCCACAGCGCACACCCATACAGTATGCCTACTCTACGCGAGTTTAGTGCCAAGTTTTGTGCGTCTACCAAAGGCCTACCATAAAAACGCCTACTTTTGAACTATGTTACTTACCAAGTTGTTCAAATCGCGCGATTTTTTCATTTTTTCCAGTTTCTACGTATTGTACGTGACTTTTTAAAAAATAGCAAAAAAACGCGATGTACTTTCTGTCCCGTAAACTGAACGGACAATCTACATAAACTGTACGGTATTTGTAAGGAATTTGACGAAAAGATACGTTGCACGTATTAGTACTTTCTGTCCGGTAAACTGATCAAAAATTTCACGGATAATGTACGGAATTTTATCGTTCATGTACGGACAATTTTGAAAAGAGACGTTGCAGCGTCACACTATATGTGTACGAACATGTACGGAATTATACGGACATAAATTCATTAACGATTTTTACGATTTTTTCAAATCGACCTCTCCGGTTTCTACGTATTGTACGCATGTTTGAATCGTACGTAAAATGCGTTTTGAACAACTATGATTACTTACCACTTTTCAGGACCACATACAGCGTTTTCAATTGTTTTCGCACATTCAAACCCTAGGTTTGATATGCGAGAACAGTTGGAAACGCTGTGTACTCTTCAGCCGTAGAGTATCCGTTCAGTAGGCGTCTTGTAACAACATATAATTTTTGCACATTTGAACCATAGACGCGAAAAGTCGAAAACAATTGGTGTATACGTTTTCGCCGTACAGTACGTGTATGGTACAAGGTTATGTACGAATAAACCATCTAGCGTTTCCCGTTGGTTTCACGCATTCAAACCATAGTTAACTTGCGAAAACACATACTGTTATATTGGAAACACAACACATACTGTCTGTACAGTACGTTTACACTACACTGCGAATCGTAATTAGAGTAAATAACGCTAATTCGGTCGCCCTAAATTTCGACTCTATCACGTTAAATAGAGTAAATGATTCTAAATTTTTCGTTAAACTATTTAAGGTACTCTTTTAATGAGCGTTAATAACTCTAATACAGTGCCGTTTTAAACAGTGGCGTACGGTCGGTGACTGACCGTGCAAAATTGTACTTTATTAAGTAAAAAAGTACAAATAATGATTTAATATAGGCCGTTATCATGTAACTGTGTTTTAACAAACCACGTAGTGCAAACGTCATAGTGACGATAAACTGTACGTTTTGTCAGATTCTGTACGAATACCTAATTTACAGTAGAGATATTCAGCGCGTCAAATTAGAATACTTAAATAAAGTAGAGTAAATTCCTTTTTGAAAAAGTTCTATCACACAAATTAGAGTTCATAACTCTAATTATTTTTTTCTCTTTTTTTACTCTAATTTTTTCTTTACTCTAATTACGATTTGCGGTGTACAGTAATTCAGCCCCCGTAAGGCCCTAAATTTTGACCCTTGATCCTAAAATATAATTTATTCTTTATTTTTTCTTTACTAAATAGTGTGGCGTACGAAACTCGTTATTTCGTATAAACGTACATTAAAAAGTGTGAAATAACGGCGTCGAGACGGGAAAGTGAGCAAAGAAGGGGGAAAGCGCAAACTCACATGTTCAAACATCCACTACCTGCACACGGGCTATAGCAACGACACTATGGGAATGTGTATCCAAACTACACCGCTCATCGTTATTAATGTTCAAGATTTATTAGTGTTAATGTGAAATTATAATTAATAATACTAATTTAGTGCAAGGAGACGTGGCAGGTTGTAGTCCACGTCCTTAAATAATGTTGTTAAACTTTATTCTGTGATTTTTGGCCAGAAATAGTCGCGAGCGAAGTAGTGTTATTAACACCAATAACGATGAGCGAGGTAGTGTTATGTGTGTTAATTAATGTTAATGTTTTGTTGGCTTTAGGTCCTTGCAACCAAAATAGCATTGACAACACTATTTGTTTCTTTACACTAATAATTTCTTCACACTAGTAGCAATTCAAGGTGAATTGTGCTGACCAAATATCTCCTATTAAAGGAACTTGTATGGCTACCAAAGTCGCTACAATGACTTTGAAAACAGCTTGGCTCACAGCTTCAAATAGCGTCAACAACGAAGTCAGGCACTTCATTAGCCATCTGTCATTCAATATCCGAGAGTACCACTTTGGTTGCCAGTATGAGCCTTATGAAAATCAAACTTGTGCCTATTTTCATGGAGAGCCACCATTGGTGAGTCCTTGAGCACAATTTATGGCTCACCAAGTTACATGAGGCAACATCTCGCGAAATGGACATGTCTTACTACATGTCATGTATTTATTGTTCAAAGTGTAAAGTACACAATGTGACTTGCAGTCGCATTTGGAACTTTGAAAAAGGTGCATGTGTAGCAGGAGCTTTGCCCTTTGAAGTCTTTAGTCAAAAACGAAATGTGGATTTTTGACACCTTTATTGATAGCCTGACAACTATTAGAATTTCCCTAACTTCCTGGTGATTTATGACCAATATGGCTGATGCATAATATCAAGAACTATTAACACCATCCTAGACCCTTGGTGAGGTAATGTTCTTGGTCATTTAGAAAATGGTCCCCATCTTATGCACCCCACAATCACCATCCCATCGAGCTTTTTCGCTGCCCATCATGAGATTTTAATGTCCACCAGGAAAGCCAAATCAGGCATATGGAACAACCATATGTAGCGTGAATCGCTGTCATCATCAAGAACACTAATTTGGTGTCGATTCTTTTGCCCTCCAACCATGAAATAGCGTTAACAATACCAACAGTTCTTTTCCTAATCACTACTTGTTTAAACGGTTATGAAACAACTACACCGACCGAATAAGAATTTATACACCAATTTAAACCCAACGAATGGCTTTCCCCTAGCTAAGTAACCAACCATTGCAACTACTTAAACAAATTTACAAGCTATGAAAGACAAATGACAGATATTTTAGTAAGCCAAAGTTGTTGCTCATCCTCCAAACTAGGTTTATCTCCACACTGCTCATCGTTATTAGCGTCAAGGATTTATTGATGTCAACGCGAGATTGGAATAAAAAACTAATCTAGTGGAAGGGGACGTGGCAGATTGTTGTCCACGTCCCTAAATAGTGTTGTTGACACTATTTGGTGATTTTTGGCCTAAAAAATTAGTGACTGAATTAATATTATTAACTCTAATAACTACGAACGATTGATGGTCTATGACTTTTAATCAATTCTCTAATTTACAAACATCTTTCGCCTCCGGTCAATTCATGCCATCAAGTTTTTTACACCACTATAATCTTGAAGTAAAGTTATGACTGGGGAAGATAAAACATCCAAATCCTCATCATCATCTGAAATTAAAATAATGATAAAACAATGTTCTAACAAGAAGGGTACATAAACATCAGACACTGATCGGTTTAAAAATTGTACGTTTGTGAAACAAGGACCCTAGCAGAGTGGCTTCTTTATATATGTAACTCTACTCCAAATGAGGATGTTAAAGAAATATGTTACGTCACCCATCTATCCGGTGACATCATTTTCATTCTCCTACTTTTTTTCTTTATGATTGGACCATACTCGTATTAAACGCCTTAGCATTGGCTATATTGAATTCCCTAATAAAAAGAATTTCCCTATGGAAATAAATAACCTAATGGAAAAAAAATCCTAAATAGAAAGAAAGGGAATGATAAGAACGCAGGCTTCCCCTGGACAATAGCCAGAAAAAACGGTTTATCCTACAAAGTAATAAGACCGACGGTGGTGATCCTCCTCTAAACCATCATCTCCCCCCTGTTGCACAAAAGATGTAACCATGAAAAGAGTTAGTCGGCTATCCATTATACTCCATAGTTACAAATGTGCAAAAACAATTGGGAACACTACACCCCATAGGTACGGTATATATACCATAGGTACGGTATAGTACACATATAGTATGAGATAACCACAAATAGCATTTCCAATTGTTTTCACGCATTTGAGCTATCCAGTAGACCTCCAATTGACATGTCCTTAACTCCCTTAATTATCGCACATAATAAATAACGAAGAAGATGTAATTATAAGATGAGAAGTTGTGACTCATATTCACGCACGAAGACTTTTCTTTCAGGAGATTTAGAAATTTCTTTCTTTCACATATATGGGAAGAACAAGGTCAACTCAAAGGCAATCTCAGAAGTCACACTTGTTAAGTGCAACCATAGTAACGTTATTTAAGTTTATGTTGATGAAAGGTTAAAATGTCTGACATTAGCAAAACTACATCGTGTATCGTTATTAGTGTTTATGTTTTTTCGACTCTTACATCAACCTTCTTAATTTCCGATCAGTGGTCTCTAAGAGGAAAAAAGACCAGTAAAGTTAATTTAAGTGGCAAGAAAAAAATAAATGCTAATAACCATACACGGTGTACTACTTCAAAGGCCACATAATTTGTCAGTTCGAAAATCCTAAAACAGTTCTCTAATGAGGGTTCAGAAAATGGAAGAAATTCGCAAAAACCGAAAAAACCGAAAAAACCCTCGCTGAGAAAACCTTAAAAAGACAACTCAGCAGGAAGTCGTAATAGTGTGCTTGACAATAATTTCTGATGTAAATAAGTGTGTAAAGCTGTTTTACAGTTTCAGGATGAGGATTTCAATTTACAGGGTCTTCAGAAATTTCCGAGATTTTTTGTGGTAGAACACTTACCATGCATCATCTGTGTCGAGAACCATACAGGAAATCCGTTGCCTTCCACTGCACACATCCAAATCAAAGGCCATCCATACATTGTCAGAATCATTCAAATGAACCATTATAGGAATAATATTGTAAGGAATTATTTTTAAACCCATCTGCGGTCAGAGTGGGTGCAACAACAAATGATGAAACTGTCCAGAAGTGGTAATGGATCTTTTCCTGAAGGGAGAGCCATGGAAGCTGAGGAAATGACTATATGGCTATACAACAAGGAGAGAAGACCGTGTAAAAAAAACCTTACAAAACGATCAGCAAAAAAGTAAACATACATATAATCAGAAAACGAAGACCAAAACCAATGCTTGGAGTGTATTGAAAACCAGAGTATCCCATGCTAAAAAAACTCCAAACAACAGGTCGACCAAATAGTCACGCTGTCCACAGAGGATTACCCTTAAAATCATTCAAGGTCATTCAAAAATGAAACCCACATTTAGTTTGACAAGATGCTAAATAAAAAGAAACCTCACATATCCTGCTTGCCATGATCAATCGGGAGAGGGATAGGGAGGGATCATTGGATAGGATAAGAATGGGGATAGGGAGGGAACCATCCATCAGGATCTCGTGACCATGATAACCATGACATGACCATGATGACCATTATAATGCTAATTTTTAGATTGAGGATCACCTCGGAACGGGCTTCATGCATGACCTCAGAACCTCGCCATCGTCCATTTCCAATATGCATACATCACATTGCCCTGTGAGGCAGAATCTTTGGTCAATTTTGAGGGCTCCAGCGTCTACCGCAGCCTTTAGGAGACTCGAACCTTCCTGCAAAAGGGCGAACAGGAAATGTAACAATCTTCAAATGAGAAATGCTCCATGTAGCTGTATTTCAAATTTTCTCGACTTGGCTCTGACAACTAACCATGAAAATGACAAACACAAGTTGCTTATCGAAATAGCTATATCAACAAACCAGACACATAATCCTGTGGCTTCAAGTTCAGCATTCGGTTTGTACAGGAGTAAAGTTACGGGAACTTTAAATATCAGTTTGCAATGGGTGACTGCACACAAAGATCCAAGAGAGGTGATACCATCGCCATACAGAACGTACTTTAGAGACGTCACACAGAAAAATATGGTTACTCACAGGAGCAGTACAAGAGTCGCCATAAGGCTCAAAAGTGATTTCAACCAGGGGCCCATCGAGGACATCATCGTTTAAAAAAGCTCCTTTCGGCAGCCTGTGAAGAAAGAAAGGGGCTTTCAACTTTTTCAGACCCATCTTTTGCTTGTTTTTTGTCTTTTTTTCAACTAACTGTGTGGATAAGCTATAGAACTGCAGGGATCCATATCAAAAATAGCCCTCGCAAAGAAATACAGGCATGTAATTCTACTCAGGGATACTAGGGAAAAAGGAACATGTATCCACACCTGAGGCTCTAAGTTAAAAACAAACAAAAAAAAAAAAGTTACGTGACAAGAAATTTTAACAAGGAAAACATTTACATAGTTCCATCACATTGAAGAAAAGCCTGCAACTCCAAAAACGCAAAATCAAACGACCTTTCCGCCTAAACATATTTGGAAGAATATCTTCGATAAGTATAAGGAGAAGTAAATTGTCAGACAGAAATCATCAAAACAGAAGTCAATGCATGCACACAACCAGAGGATGCTGTGTGTCAAATTATTCAAACTTTCTGATATGAAGGATAACAACAAACTCACCCTCTCTCCTTTCCCGTTACCGCAGCAAGAAAATATTCTTCTCTTAGTTGTGTACCAGACTTCTTTTGCATAGGAGGTTCCAAAGCAGCCTCTATGGTTCTTGCTCTCGTCTTTTGACTCTTTGACCGACTTTGCTTCAAAAAAGCCTGTTAGGAGGGCGAAAGACATGGAATTAGTGTTAAAACTTGACAAATTTATGCACTCACTAGGCTTACTATAAACTTTATGCCTGTTGGTTCTGCACTTCCAAAAATGTCTTCTGCAGCAGTTGACAGCCAACTCTAATGGAAACAATTGTGTAAAAAATTGACCAATCTTGACCAATTTTTGGAGCAATCCTTGATCATTCAACCACCATTATCTATCACGAAATTCTGAGATGTTCAGATATGAAGTCCCCTTTGATTGGTTGCTTATATCTCACTACTGTTACTTGCTAAGATTCTGAAGCATTTGAACAAGCTTAAAGCTACACCAATCACTAAAGCGCTGCAACTGGTAGGACACAAAAATCAAATACACGATGAGTATTTCTTTCAAACCTGAGAATTATGTGAACCATTGTAAGAAAACATGATAAGCTCAACTAAAGGCCCATAAAACGCTTTTTCTGTAAACCATGTAGTCAGCGTCACTGAAAACTTCTCCGTAGGAAAGTACAAAGGTATTGAAGCTTATGTATAAAATTACATTACATGAATCATTTTTGTACCGACGAACTTCATGGACGTTTTAGACTCATCCTTATTCTTGTGCATATCATGCAACTAATAAACCCTTGGCCGTGTGGGGGAAGGAAGGAAATGAAATACTCTTCTATACCAACTTACTTTATGCCAAGTTGACTTGATTAAAGGCGACCTTAAAGTAATCGATCCCACACTTGCATCTGACAGTCATAAACGAATTGAAAAAAACCCATCAGAAACATCGCAAACTTCTATTGTAAACGTCAAAAGAAGTTGAAGAATGAATGAGACAAAACGTCAAACTTTGAACCGTGCTGAGACAAAAAGGAGGTAACTTGTGAATCAAATTGATCAAAAGTAGTAAAAAATATGCCAGTCACAAGAGGCATAGGGCTCCTTAAGCCAATTGGGTTTATCCCGCTGATTCCAAAACTTCACACATTTTCAAAATGGGAAAAAAAAATAGACTCCTTTTCGTGGGAAAGTGGGTTACAGCACATGACTCAGTGCACAACAGCAAAAAATCCATTTCTGCTCTGGAGGCGAATGCGAGGTCGGAACCAGCTGTGTTAATAGTAAATTGAAGATAAGCTAAAGTAATATTGGTGACTTACCTAGACACCCTCTCTACCAATGTTTCTCTTTGACAGGCTTTGTCAAGTTCTGTGTCTCAGTAAGAGCTCATATCCTCTCTCCTACCCCTGATCTGCAGTTAAATATTCCTCAATATATGGGTACCATTCTGAACCCATGGATGCATAATACAAAAAAGTTAAATTTAGCAGTTATAGCATCATGATAACTGTGAGATAGAACCTGCATCATCATTCCTCTTTCCTCACCAAAGACAGTTTGAAAGATCTCTTTGGGCGTTCATTTTTATTGCCTGCCATATTTTAACTCGTATGCTAGTAGCGTTAATAACACTAATTGTTTCTTTTAACACTAACACTTTGAAGGGTTCGAAAAATAACCACACCATTTGTAACTGAATTAAAATTAAGAACGCTAAAACCCCACACTCATAATTTCTTTCCTCTAAAATAGATTCACGGTGTAGTATTTGCCCACCTATTTTACAAGATAAGCTTTCACTATTTGCGTCCATTCAAACAAATCTTTCTGCTTTCCAGCCATTTAAGCTTTGAGCTCAGTTAAGATACAGTATAATGTAAGTAAAAACGTATCAATTCTCTCTTCGGTCAGAGAAATTCGGAAAAATAAAGGGCTTGTTTGAGTCTATACAAGAACCAACGTCATTTTACTGTCTGACAATTAAATATAAACTAAAATGTGCTTCAAATTTTCCTATTGTTATCTTCAAAAAACGAAATGGACGAGAGAGCTCAGAGATGTATTGCCTCTGTGAAAGTTTCAAGAACTGTATACCGTATTGCCATATAATGATGTGCCATACTTTTATGATTAGAATATAAGTATTTAACGTTCATTATTATGAGTGTTAAGGTATTGTGGCGACTTTAATTTCACAAAGAAAAGTGAGGCTCCAACCTCTGGTTGAGGGAACTACCTTCCACTAAATTAGTGTTGAGGTCAATTTAATCAAACTAGACTGAATTATTACATTACCAGACATTACATTATATTACATTGCACGAAAATAGATTAAAGCAAAGTAAAACTAATAGTACCTCACTGAAATAGCTTCTAAAATAGTCTCTCAACGAGACATCCTGTTTATGTTTTTTTCAAAATTATTGCTCTGCCCAAGCTCAAATCTTTTTCCTTATGAGAAAAGGAAACGAATTCAAAAACTTTAATGGGGAGTGCTTATGAAGCAGTCCAAATTATTTCCAAATGCCAATCCGTTTCATTATGAATGATAGTGTAAAAGGAAATGAATGTAAAAAAAAAATGAATTTAGTTCAAAAACTATCACGGCAGGAGCAGTTTTGTCTTCTACCGCATTCTCCATTTCCTGAACATGTGATTTTCCATATTTGCGCCACCAGAACAATTGCAATATAGCTGTAGTACCTGATAAAAGGTCCATACATCTGGCGTATCCTCCGCACTGGACTGCTGCAAGCGACGAAGAGGCGGCCATTGAAGAAAAACAGAAAAAAAGGAAAGAAGACGGAAGCAATCAAACAATTCCTGCAGAGATTCTAAAATTGCCTACAAGCTTGTCTTTTTAGAGTTTAGAGCGCGAAAAACATTACTGTACATTACGGTACATAATTGTATAACCGTACAGTACTATGAAACCCCAACCGTACGCAATTCTTCAACATAGGATAGGTACGTTGCTGTACGGTATTGCCACCAATATTCGCTGCATAGATAAGGCTTTTGCAAAAGCCACTCATCTGCTGGCAGGCAAAAGAGGAGCCTCAAGATTTTGTAAAAGTGACAGTGGAATCCAGTAGTCTCGTGCTATTGGCTCATAACATCTTGAAACATTTTCAGACACTCAAAGAGCCAAGCTGGCAGGGCAATCGGGTAGATTGCTTCCGAGCGTGGTGGAAGGAGATCCAAAGAAGATTCAATAATAGATATCGATGTACGACAATTCCGCGATGTTAGATACGGTGCATTTGATTTGATCATCGATATGCAATGAATGCTCGATTCATGTTTATGTTCCCAAAGTAACCTATCGCCGGTGTTCTTTAAGAAACCAGACTAAAAATCGTATCGAAACAACCTGGCTAATATATCGAGTATGGGAAGGATATTGAAATGATCAATTTGTATCGCTTGCCGCTTGGTGGCTTCTCTGGCTTCGTCTGGTACACCGTGTATCGCTATGAGTGTTAATGTTTTTTTTGTCACTAAAAACAGCTTTTCTACGTACACGTTGGTCAGATTGATCTGACGGTTGCAATTGAAATATAAGATTCTCACCTTCCGATTGGCGGTCTCCATGTATTAACCGGACAAGTGTGCACGGAGAAAAGATATATTAAGAGGCGAAAAAATTGTTAACACTAAAATTGTTAAAAATTGTTAACTACACGGTGTACTCTGGTTGCTTCTCCTTCGCATTCCATGGTGGCGAGACTCTACGAAGTGAAAACGAAAACGACAAGGCAAACTACCGTACCAAAAGCTAAGCTGGTGCAAGTACAGCTGGGAGCTCCTCTCGCCGTACGTCCATTCCAGCGATGTCGGGCCACTTGCCGGCCGGCTGGAGGCCGCCTCCACCGGGGTCGTTCAGCCGGCCGCCTCCTCTGCCGCACCCGGCAGGTTTCCAAAACATGGCAGTCCACACCATTTCTCCTCCTGGATACCAAACAGACCTACAATTTCAAACACTACCTCAGTTTCAAACGCAACAAATGCAAATGCAAGCACAAATACCTGTGAACACCGGCCATCATCTTTACACGAAATCACCTCCTCCTCCTCCTCTCCCTCCTCACCCTTGGAGACCTCCGACTCCTGCCGCTCCTCCTCTCGCTGCTCTCCCATTCACTCCTTACCCATTCCATTCTTCTCCTTCCCTCCCCTTTCCTTCTCGCCGAAATGGCACAGAGTCTCGCTCCATTTTGCCTCCATTCTCTCTGACTGTCATTCCGCAATCTAATACAAGCGAGATTAAGCCTCGAAATGTGACTGATCCGGTATTGAAAAACCTGCTTGAACAGCTGGAGTTCGAATTAATACAGAGTAATAATAACAGGAATAATAATTCCGGCCCTCAGAGTAATAGTGCTGCATTTTTTGGAAGAAGTATTCCTCTGGGAAATAATTATTTCCAGCCTGGAATGGTGAGTTTTAGACCATTATTGGAGAGCAATAATGGACAGCAACAGACTGACCAATCGGATGTAAGGGGACAGGGTAAGGATAAGGCTGCACATGGACGGGAAAAGGATGTGATGATGGAGGAGGAGGAGGAGGGGGAGGAGAGCATCTTCACAGTTCCATGGAAGGTGCATCAGGCTATGGTTAGGGTTTCGCAGAAGCTTGCTCTGCTGGAGGACGTGTATGTTTCTCCCTCATCTTATGTATCCTTTTTACCCATTTGTGCCGATTGGCATAACACTCTTTGGTCACTTTAGTTTGCCCTTAGTTTTCTCTGACCTTCTTGAGTCTTAATTACTTGCTTAATGTTTGTAGAGGCTGAGGTTGCAAATGATGATAACGTTTTCTTTTTATTTAACTTACGTTTTAACTTATGAACGAAGTTCACAACATCTCCAAAGTAAAATGAGTATTGCAGACCGCAAGTTTCCTTCACGTTCAATCCATCGGCTTCCATGTGCAGGATGGCTGAATTGCGATGTTGCTCTCAAGACATGAAAGGTTTTTATAAGGAAGGTAGGAAGGAAGGAGGGAAGGAAGGATTTAAGGCAGAAACAAAGGACAGTTCTGAAGAGGCACAAGGTGCGATAGAGGGAAGTAAACGCGCATCTGTGTGTGCAGAAACTTTAGAAATTGGAGGTATAGAGGAAGGTAGTCATAGTGTCGACCGAATGGACTTGTTGGAAAGAGAAAGAAATTATGGTAGAGTTGGAATCGGACCACTCTTGAACCTTCCGCGAACGAGTTTTAACACTGAAGGGGACCAATGTCTTTCTGATGGTGAAAAGAGAAAGATTGTGAGCGAAGTACAAGTTGTAGGGGTTGGAGTAGACTTGGATAGAAGGGAAAAAAGAAGAAGAAAAGCAGTTAATGTGGCTCTGAAGCTCGAGGAGGAGATCAAATGCTTATTGGCTCCATTGGAAAGATCTGTAGATATTAGTAGGGGGATATCCACATTGGAACCGATGGAACTCAGTCTTTTAGAGAAGAGGAGACAGAAAGTTCTTCGCAATCGAAGGTGGCGAAAAAAGAAACGACGGAGAGTTGCAGAGGCTTTGAGGAAGGTACATCGCCAATCGCTATTAGAGTCAGTGAAATATTAAAACTTTAATGTAAGACTTTGGGTCAAAAAAACGGTCACTCGAATTCGAGTAATTGAATCCTTAGGGATGGAAGTGTACTTGTGATGTAACATGAACATGGACACGCGGCGTGCAATTATGGTGCAGGGTTAATCATTTGGAAGGAGTTTCAAAGGGATAATCGCTTATGTAGGGAGAGACAAGCCTAGTGCTGGCCTATGGATTATTTTTCATCATGCAGATTAGAGTTCCAATGTGGTCTTAGTTATGGGGTCAATCTGATGGAAAAGGTTTGTATCTGGTGTCGATTACTCTTTCCATCTGGTGTTCTATGCTCTACATGTTTAGCTGGAGTTCAAGTTGTTGAGTCTCAGTTGGAGTGCACCTCAGTGTGAAATTTGTCTTGTAGTATCGTCGTAATTTGCATTTTTTTGAACTTGACGTTTTGTATAAAAAGGGTTGTGGCCCTCTAGTCCATACACTGATCTTCTTGGACTGTTGTGGTTGGCAGTATTTTTTTTTTGCCGGTGTTAATAAGTCCTTGTGATCCAGATTAAACTGCAATGAACATGGCAACATGGGGCATCTTGTATGAATGTACCCGATTCATCTATCTCCCTCATATTAGTCTCAGTGCAGCTGCATTATCCTTTGGAAGAAGATGCCGTGATATTATGTCAACGAGGAGACATGTGTCTTGTTTACTTTTTGTTTTGTTTCAACAGGAGCGTGAAAAGTTTGAGGAATTGGATCGGGCAGCGGATGAATGGCGAGCCAGGGAACTTGCAAACGCGATCGCACAACGGAAGGTACACATTTCCACACGATACGTCCTTTATTATGGACGTCACACCAATTTTTGACAATTTTGTGGTCTTAGACAATTCTGAATCACACACAAAGTATTAAGTGTTTCATCTGTATTTGTACTTTTCAAACCCATGAGAGAACCTGGTGACTTCTCCTTTGCTCGATGGGAGTAAAACGGTGACTTGTTTGAATTAGTTGAATAATTTATTTATGCATGTTCTGGCTGTACATCTTTGGGCCAAGGTAAAACCCCAGTTCTGAGTGAAAACTATCAGTGTACAGGTCATTCCACGGTGCCATTGTGCTGTTATACACTAGAGAGGAGAGATAGAGAGGGAGGATAGGAAGGATTTGAATGTCAGTGTTTCTTTGGGCATTTTTCAGATGGAGGAACTGCGAGAGTTGGCAGAGGTTGCTGCTGAGGAAGACCGCCGTGCTACTGAGAAAGAGGTTTGCAACACAAGCTTTTTTTCCCTTATTTAGAGTGATGGGACTTGCAGCTTGGAAGTGCAACATTGTACTTTCTTGCTCCGGTTTATCATACTCTCAAACACGTCAGGAATTTTTGTCACATTATTATCCTGTTTCTGCAAGCCAAAAGCTGTCAATTACGACATACTTTTGCAGATGTAGGAGGGACGGGGCTTTCTTTATGATTTTGCATCCTCAAGACTTTGTACAGTTCCTAGTGACACACACTTTTATGTTATATAACTTCTTGCACTTTTACGTAATATAACTATGATATGCTTTATGTGCTTTTATGTATGTAATTTCTATCTGTTTGGAGAATGTCGGTGATTAATACAATTAGCAGAAAATGGTATGATTAATCATCGTCGCATTGCAATCCCATACCTTTTGCATGTTGACTAGAAAGAATAATGCGTGATTCTGTTCTAATGAATGCCCCAGTCCTACAGAAATGAAAAGGCTTATTCTGTCACCATATACAATCAAATAATATTGGTTCTTTGGGAGATGAGTTGGCGATATTTCCTCGTAAATTTCTGTACAAATCATTACAAGTGATCTTGGAAACCGCAGGATTCAGTGTTTCACAAGTGGAAAAAGGGATTATTAATGACCTCTTCTTCTATAGCCTTCTTGGGCGAGTTTATCTGAGCTTTTTCTTTACAGTATTCAGACTTTATTGTTCTCCATCCAGACCTTTCGCAGTTTAGAAAATAATCAAAACTTCACCAGGAGGGAATTTATCAGGTTTTCCAACGTTTTTGACTGCTCTGTGTATTACTGTGTGAATGCAATGGTCCCATTTGCTAATATACACATTGGTTTTGATTTTTCCTACTGTTCTTTTGCAGTTGGAGATGGTTCTTATGTTGGAGCACCTGCAGGAACTGAGGGATCTTCGTATAGCTAAGCTCCGGCGTCAGGGTGAGCATCTTCACTGGTGATTTTTATTTATTTTTGTTTGTTTTTTCCTCCTTAGAGTAGTTGCTGCCAGATGAGGACCTGAAATGTGTTGTTTTTTGTGCATTGTTTAGTCTATATTTAGTGTTGTCTACTCTTTCTTGTTTTAACTAGAATGCATGAGGTAAATAAATGAGGTTTAATGCTGGTCTGTCACTACACCGCACTGCCCACCGCTATTAGAGTTAGTGAATCATTAGTGTTAGCACTTGATTGATTAACTGCGCGTAATATTTGTTTTGCCATGTGGCTATTTATGGGCCACTTAACTAAATAGTGTTATTAACATTAATTTATGATTTTGAGCTGAAAGCACACTCACACGTATTAGAGTGATTAACTCTATTAGCTATGAGCAGTGCACTTGAGCAGTTCCTAAGGTTTGCATGAGATGTACATGTCGATCGATATGCTCATCAGGTCATTTGTTGCCCGACGAGGATGATAAGTTTATGGAGAGAGTGAAAGCGGCAGTGGAGGAAGAAGAGAGGATGGTGGCAACCAGCCAAACTGCAGCGGCCATAGCCAATGCAGAACAAGCGACTAAGTGGGCTTTGACTTCTAAACAAACAAGTGAAGAACCCGTTACCTTGAGGAAAACAATTGACGAACCCATGAGCTCAAGGATAACAAGTGAAGAACCAATAACCTCAAGGAAAACAACTGAAGAACTTATAACCTCGAGGAAAACAGATGAAGAACCCATAATCTCAAGGAAACCAAGTGAGGAACCCACGATTGTTGCTGCCATTCGAGAAGAAAAAGATGAAGCCGATATAGACAAAATAGAGGAGGTGGCTTCGATACAGGGCAACCAAGACGTATTGACAGTAGTGGAAGCTGGGATTCTTGATGGAGTAGGTAAAGGGGAAGTGGCAACGGGAGGTGAGAGACGTCGGAAAGCCGAAGGACATGAAAGGGGTCAATATGGAGAAGAGGGGACAAACATAGATGTGGATAGTCCCAGGCGCGAAGAAAATGCAAATCGATCGAGTGAGATGATTCAAAGAGAGATCCACACTAGTATGGATGAAACAGAGCAGATTGAGGGGGGAGGAAGGGGAAGTAGGGATAGGAAACAGTTGGAAGAGTTTGAGGAAAGGTCAGGCCATGCCAGGAAAGAAGATCGTAACAGAGGACAAAGGGGAGAAGAGATGGCCCACTTAGATGCAGATGTGTACAACTATTATTATGGCAGTCGGTGGAGCATGAGCCGTCTAGTGGAGGTGAGTACATTGATCCTTCAAGGTGACTATGGTCGAATAAAGCCCTTTTATTATTGAATCTTAATGTGAACCTCATAAACGTTGTCCTTCTACATGTGATTTGGTCCTCCGTTATTCTGTGGTTAGTCACATTAAGGGAAGATGGCTTTTTCTGTGGTTAGTCACATTAAGGGAAGATGGCTTTTATTTTCTATCCTAACCCACGCTTTCCATGCACAACCACGTTTTTATCCTTTACACTGTTGTCACTTGAAATCCTCTTGCAGCTCTTTGGTTCGTTTTCACATCTCTATTGCATAGGATGCTTCTTCTTTGTCCAAATAATAGGCATTCTTCTCACATGACTTTAATGGTTGTCCCAGTCCCATTGCATGTTTATAAGAGTCCCGATTTAATGTTTAGTGTAGTAACAAATATGTTGAACATGAAAAATAACCGTCCCCTTCTTTCCCCAATCCGCGTATAAGACTACAGTTTGACACATAACGTTTCTGTCAAAAATTTCAGTCATGAGTCAAAACCACCCATTTATGACCTTTAAATAGGTACTTCTCATCTTGTTTAAACCTTGACCCTTCGGTTTTATGTGCAGGTTCGGCGCCATTGGGATGCTTTCATCATGCCTGGTGGAAGGTTTTTTTCATTCTCTGTCCATTTTCAAATTTCTAATGTTCTTGCGATAACATTTTGTTTTGTATTGTGCCTTTAAAAATTCAGCCTGTGGTTTTTGCTGAATCAATTTATTTTGCGAACTCTTTTACACTGTGGCTGTTTTTAAAGATTGTTTTAATACTTCCTGCTGTACATTCTTCATTTAGAGGTTGTTGAGATCGTTGGTTGTTGATGTTGTTGTTTTTGTTAAGGTACATCTCCTCCTACTAACTCGTAGACCTGGTTTGCCCTCTGGATATTGCAGTCGAATACCCGGGCATTGGTTGGAGCCATCACCTCCATCAGATCCTGTCTGGGCTTCATATCTCGTTCAGGAGAATACAAGAAGAACACCGGCATAGAAGGATTAGATGTGTGACAAGTTATTTCTTTTCTGGTGGAGATTACCAGATATCCTTGACAAAGGCAATACAAGCCGCTTAACTAACATGTATTTTTTTTTATCTGCAATTGGAGTAAAATTTGATGGATCGTCATCATTGTCACCATCGCTTCATTGTCGTTGTCATCATTATCATATCATCTCATCATCATATCATCATCATAATAATCATGATATTTCATCATCTTAATCATAATCATCATAATCGTCATAATCATCATCATCGTCATCATCATCGTAATAATCTTCATCATCACCATCATCATCATCATCGTAATAATCTTCATCATTTCCATCATCATCATCATCGTTATCATCATCATCATCGTTTTCACCATCATCATCATCATCATCATAATCACAATCATCATTTTTTTACTTCATGAACAGGTGCAATATATGCGTTAACAAGTTGGCTCGGTCATTGATTCCAAAAATGTGAATATGGATCCTGAGCTTTGTTTTGAGATGATCGTTATATAAAGCAACTTGTGATTGGTTGGCATCAAACAGTGTAGAGCAAAAACGTACTTTGTTCTTAGTTGGTGTATCACTTAGGTGTTGTGTGAGTTTGTCAGTCATTTATAAAACGGCATTGATAGCACATGGAGCTCATGGGAAACACCTTCGTTATAAAAATGTCAGTCAAGTTAATTCTTGTTATTGTTGGCCACTATGGCAGGATGAGAGATCTCTCAGTGGAAACCTTCCCCGGGGTCCAGTTGCACTTTACAAGTGGCAATTGGAGTGGCATTTTCTGTGGAGTTGTTGTCACATTGCCAATATCCTTCAATGCCATTCTCGCCTGCCTATGTTTATGTTACGGTTGTGGAATGTACACATTAGGAATTGATCTGAGTGGTTGAAGAGCCAAAGTCGTCATTCTCCAGTGGTCCGAGCTTTGGTCCTACGCTTTGGGCATTTGTTTCCTCCAAGCTCATGTAAGTGTGATAAGCTTTATTAAAACAATGAGTTTTGGTAACTGGTGCGGTGAACCATCCGAGTACATGGAAACAAAAGAAAGGAAAAGCCGAAACGAAACTGGAAAAGCATAGAAAAGCAGATGTAAGTGATTACAGAATCTTGTTGCAACAAGAATTTTGTTGAGATAGCTAATCATAATTATGTTACATACATTGAGATTTCACTAATCAATACTGGTAGCCATTGTTCAGATCGTGACTAGTACAGTTTGTCCCCTAATTCTTGATGAAGAGGGGCAGTAGTGTAATTCTATAGCGAGAGTAATAGTGTAGTGTAATAGTGTGGAGAGCGATGATGATGACATTGGTTGCTGTACTAAGAATAAAATGGTTCTAGTTGTACATGTGACGTGTGTGTATTGGTGACAAACCTGAATTTGTCAGATATTAGACTTGCTGTTGCTGCTATGATGTACACTAGCTGGAGAATTTTCATTGTGATCCAGGGGTGCAGTTTATCAACACCCAAAACTCAACTTTCAAATAAAATAAAATCTTCATCTCTTTATCATTCTATAACATTTTCAACCAAGTGTGCAATTCTGTACACTTTAAATGAATGACAAATGGTAAATGACAAATGAGTAAGTTCAAGAACTGAATGATGAACCTCCATCTCGGGATTTTTCCTAACATTTCAAAGCTTGCTAAGCACTGTAGCTCAATTTCCTTTTAAAAAAAAAAAAATCTGAATTGAAAGATAGACCCTGATCGCTCTGTCTAGTCTAGCTTTCCCTTAAACTTTTCCTCAAAGTTTCTTTTCCTCAACGTTTATCTTTTTGCTTTCCAGTCTTCGACTTCCGGTATGCTGTACATTTGATATATTTGAAAACCACAAACAAAAAAAGCTGCTTAAAAAAAAAAAAAAAAAAAATACTTGTGACTAAGGAGCAGTCAAAGCACCAAGATTGTAGAACTAAAAATGTACAAAAAAGTAAAAACTTTACGAGAGATACAAGTAGAAGAAAGACTAGTAAACTTTTCCTTGAGTGAAGGCTGTGTGAAGTTCAGAGCATATCCAGGCGTCGAGTGCCGCATATCTTATCTGCTGTGGAGAAAGGTCGTATTTTTCCCAATCACTCAATGTCACCGCTTTTGATATGTCAACGTTAAACACCCGTTTTGCAAGTGCCTGCAAAAAACCTCAAAAACAAAAGGCTAGATAAACAGAAGGCAGCAAAGCTCACGGAAGTTCTTTATCATTTTCGTACTTCAATTGTTTGATGGACAACAGTACTGAACCCTATAAAGCATTGAAGACTTCATGTTTGACACCAGTTTGTATTCGTTGAAATGTGAAGTATTTGCTAAAATATCCTTAGCAACAAAGTGAACCCGAGCAAGGTGACAAATGTATCAGAAACAACAAAGCAAAACGTTGGAGCAAAAGGCTGAATACATCAAAACCTGTACAGAAAATGACAGAGCATTCACCATTTAGAACAAAATTCACCAAAACAAGTCAGAAACAGCTTCCGGACTTGAAAGAGCCACACAATCTTGAATTTAAAAGCAACGATGATTTGTTTTGTTTGATATTGCAAACAAAACAAACAATTTGTTTGTTTAATTTGAACTATCTTATCTAGCTCTCAGCTCGAGGTTTGTATTAATGTTTTACATCAGTGGCCGGACCACCGATTTGCTATTTTATCGGTTGGTCAAGTTACTGATATTATCAGTTTTTGAACAAAATCGTTATCGGCAATAAATTGCTTCTGACCAATAAATATCGCGAGAAATTATATCGGTCGTACTATATGATATAGTAATATAGTATACAGTAAGTTCTTGAGCGTACTACAAAACGTACTACAATACTGTGTTTAAGGTGTGACCGTCCTAGATTGCGAATAACGAAAGATGTCACACCTTGTCATGTGACAGCACAGTCATTACCGATAATGTAGGTTGTCACGCTTCACCAAATGGAAGAACACTCGTCAATTGCAATTGCTAGAAAACTATTTGAACTTTTGAGTTACCTGCAAAAATGCGAAAATAGAAAACCGCAGCCGACGTGGACCATTACTTGAGATGGCCATACAAAAGGTTGCACTTCGATAATCCCCTAAGAAGTATGGTTGCTATTGCGATATCTTATATCGGGAAAATTGAAAATGTAAATGTTGCAGATATGTCCAATACAAGATATTTACAGTGAAAGATCGATATCAGTAAGCCCCAAAAGGTACATATCCATTATCGGCTGAGGGCCTCCGATATACAACACTAGTTTGCACCCAGGCTGGAATAGGTCTAACAAGCTCTTAATGGTTTAACATCAACATATAGATGAGAACCAAATGGCTTAGCAGTGGAATATAGTCGACAGCAAACGGTTGGATAGCAATCAAAAACATGGTAAGATCCGTACAGTCTTTGAACACATAAAAACTATGACCTGATGCCATATTTGGAGCAGGTCATTCAAACATCACTTCTTCTGTAAACAATACTACACCTGAATCGTTAGTAGCGTTCATAATACTAATTTGATGCGGTTTTATTGGCCACTGACCACAAAATAGTGTTGATAACACCAGAAGTTTTATTCTTAACAAAAATTCTTTAAGCGGTTTAAACCAGCCTTGCCAATTCAAAATTGATCAAAATCAACACAAATATACACAAAAAAAAACGTGCGGGGGGTGCATGGGGTTTATATTGGTATTAATTGATAACAGTAATATATAGAAAAAAAACACGGCACACGTTTTTCAGCGACATATTTTGGACGTGGAAAAAAAAGTAACATCCGATAACATTCAAACGAACAAACCTGACGGCCAGTTTACAGCTATCATCCCATAAACATCAGAATGAAATTTCAATGGAAAAAAAGAGGCGACAATAGGCTTCCTGTACCTTTAAGCTCGTCTTGAGACCAACCTCTGGTATGCAATTCTTTGCGAGGGTGCTGAGGTCCACAAGACCCTCACAGGGCCATCCACAGTCGTCTTTCAATTTCTGGAAAGAAAAAGAGGTCCATCAGAACCAACATGTTGAAAAAAAAAAATAAATAATGATAAACAACAATTGGTAAAAGGACCGTCACATCGGCGCCGGAACGAGTTAACACAAGCATCGGAAATCGGGAGGGAGGGAGAGGGGGAGAGAGCGGGAGAGGGAGGGGGAGGGGGAGGGAGAGGGGGAGAAAGAGAGGCAGTGGAAGCGGGAAAGGAAGAGCGAGAGAGAGAGAGGGGCGGGGAGAGGGGAGAATACCTGACAAGTTTGCATGCATGTTTCTGATTTGCGGATACAAAAGAGCACGACTACTAAACATTGCAGTCCATGATGTATTCTATGACCATTGCTGGCAATTGCAACGTGACAAACAATGTCGTTCTAAAATGCGAAAGCCATGATGCCAGAGATTATTATCTATTGATATCAGTTTTGGTCCAGGCAAGTATTCCAGGTTATCTAGGTTTATTTGATTATCAAGAATATGGACCAGCGTCACCCAGTCACATACTTCCAGATTGGCAGCCTACCATTACAAGTCGATAAATGCACATTTATTTCATTTGCTGCAGGCAAAAAGTAACAACATAAGAGACCCCCCTCCAGAAACTGCAACAAGTTTTATCAGCCTACAACTGCTCCTAACCTTTGATCTTGTGATGTTTGTGGACGTTTTCTCTGCCAGCTTCCAGCCTCGCCTTTAAACACTTTGAATTGAGCCAACACTGGCTTCTACAATTTCTCAAATGACATGGCAAATGCTCCCGAAAAGTGACAAGCTTAATTTCTGACTGTATCGGTCCACTCAGAGACAAGAACTACACTGCCCAATCGCCACTAGAGTTAATAACTCTAATTCGAGTGCTTGTTCTTTGAATCCAAAATCATAAACTAGTGTTAGTAAAATCATCTAGTTAAGTGGCTCATAAAGAGCCACGTGGCAAAATACAATGTAATGTAGATAATTCTAATAAAGTGTTATCGCTAATGATTCACTAACTCTAATAGCGATGTTAGGTTTAGTATCAGCCTTTAACTTCTCTCACCTTAGCGTCCTCATTGATGCCCACACCTGCAAGCTCCACTCTCGGATCTCGCAGCATGTCCATCAGTGACTGCAATAATAATAGCAATAACAACAGAATAGAAGGATCCTCAGTGAATAAACTCGTTCAAAGCAAGTGTGATTCGCCTCACAAATTACACTAACAGATAGAATGTAACATGGACATACGAGCAAGACCACAGAAAGAATAATGCTGGTTAACTTCCGTCCAAGACGTAAAGGTTTCAGAGAAGAGGTGAATGACTTGAATCTCCGGTACTTGAACTTCAGCAGGAGAAGAACATTCGCATAAGTACAGCATTGGGACATGACTTTCTAAGAATTAGGTGTACCTGGTTCAAAAACAGTCAAGAAAAGACAGGACAAAAGCGATTTCACGAGTTTCGGGACATTGCATGTTCCACATTTCTTCATGTTTTTTTGTCTAAATGCTTACATTCCTTTCCATACAGCAGAAATCGGAGAATATTTTGTAGCTATATGTTGTCAAGCCCCAAAGAGAGAATAGTTCTACACAGAGTCGCTGATCGAAAATCAACACTTCAGTGAAACCTGGACCAGCCCATCCTATGATAAATCACGAACATTTTCTAATCCAAAAAGTTGAAGAAACGTGTTTTAATGTACAAAACGGTATAAAAACCAGAAAAAAAAATGAGCAAGAGAAAATGATCGAACATACATACCGCAGGAAAGTTATCCATGTGTAGTATCTGCACTATAAGACAAACTTGCTGTGTTGCCAGCTGTAACAATGCTGGTGGATTTGATTCGCCCTTCCGAAAATTTGGACGCCATTCCACATCCATACCATAAACCATGGCAGGATATCTTCTCAGCCAGGCGTCTACAGAAGCTGACTCCTTTGTGACAGTAATGGTAACATCGAACGGAGCATACGATAGAAATTCTTCAATCGTAGTGGAACTGTATGTACTGTAAGGGAAAACGCTTTGTGGAACTGACGAGTTATTCGACCGTTGTGCAGGATTGGATAATCGACAATCTCTTGCCATGTGCCCATAACTGTTGCAGTTGTAGCATAGAGTGCTAGGGCAATGCTTGGCAATGTGCCCTGTCAAAAGAATATATTGCCACAATTTGGCTGTCAGGACCTAAAACACAGCAGATATTTGTTACATTTTGAAAAAACAGTCTGGTATTCTTCCTCGGCTTCAAGCATTACAACGTTGATGAAGATGGCAGTAGAAAGACTCAATATTATGCAAAACATCGCTGCAAACATCATTTAGGGTTTTAAATTATGGACCAATAGGAAAAAAAAAATCCAGCCAAAACAGAAGAACATTTGCCAGATGCATCAGAAAGCAGGCTTCATTTTTTTAAAGGAGCAAATACTTTACCCGGAATGTGACAGTTTCTACACGCCATGGCGTCACGGTGGTAAGAAATAGCTCCACAGGGATATCCTTCAGAGCTTTGATCGCCTTCCGAATGAAGCACGATTCGTCGACAGGCGCACATTCGCCAAATTGCCAAATTGGAGTATTGACGGGATTTTACCGTTTAATACAGTTATTAGTGTTGATATTTTTTTCTCCACTTAACATCTTTTGTCCTTGCGCAGATGTCCGATAATAAAAATGGAGACCGCCAATCGGAAGGTGAGAGTCTTACCTTTCAATCGCGACCGTCGCGTTACCAATTAAACGAGTGTGCACGGAGAAAAGGTGTTCTAAGCGGCAAAAAAATCATCAACAATTCAACACAAATAGCGATACACGGTGTAGTGAATGCCGAGCTCACCCTAAAAGTGCGAGCAGCAGACAGAGTATCGCTGTTATGTCTTTTTCGCCACTGACATCTTTATCCTTTTTTTCCTTGCACATTTGTCGTATTTTTAATCCGACGATTGCGATTGAAAGAAAAGATTTCCCACCCTTCCTATTAGGCTATTGGGGTGTACAGTCGAATATCGGACATGTTTGCGCGCAGTTTAGATGTTTGAACCAGAAACACGGATTTGGCCGCGTTTCCTTACTTCCAATCATAGATTAAAAGCGCGGAAACGAGTCCAAACGCTGCACATGGAAGCCCCGTAAACACTTATACTGAACATATAATACGAATGCTGCATTCGATTTCGCACTTTTGATCTATGCTTCCAATCCAATTCTATGTACCGTCCCTATGCAGTCTAGACTTCAGGTTGTTGTAATGTTTTTTGGCATTTCTCAAGTTAAAGGGGTAGGTGATTTCTTATTTTCTACATTCCTTATACCAGAGAGACTACTTTTGGCATGTCCAATGAATAATTTGTCTTTTTTTTTACCTTTTCCACCACTTAAGGGTTTATTTTTAGCTCAGCAAATGTGGACTAATTGACATTTAAAAATATGATAAACTTATAGTAACCTGTACAGAGACTAAAGAGTCGACACACGTAAATCCGATTGGTCCATTGTGTCCGATGAGAAATATTTTCATGGCAATGGTACTGCTTCACGTAGGCCCTCATCTCTCAAACGTGAGCTTTGTCTTAATAGATTTTTTTTTTCAACAAAACAGTTTAAAAATAGTATGTTGAACAGGTTTACAAAAGACAATAAAAGGCCAAAACCCAACAAAACAGTCTAAAAGCATATGTTGCAATAGGTTTTACAAAGACAAAAGAAAAGGCCAAAACCACAAAAAAATGTGCATACAACCAAACATCACACGACAATATAATTCCATAAATGGTCGGCTTTTTATATTCCACACCATAGAATGGTGTACTTCAAAAAAATATAATAGCCAACGGTAAGATGGTGAATAGCCTATGGTAAGATGCCGTGTGCCCCAAGTGTCTAAAGACACCCCCCCGCAACTATCAAAGTTCCATCCCATCTATTTAAACAACATTTCCTTTTATTCCTCAAACATATCACAAGGTGCTCCATACAAGTAAACATTCTAGTAGAGAAACTAAAGAACAACTAGAACTAGGATGTTTGACTTATAATCCACATTCAAAAAAAAGATCATGTTACACTTTCTTCTCAAATCTGATCGGTTCATGCAAGCAAACCTCGTATGGTCGAGTTTCAAAATACGGCAATCCCAACCAAACAATGTTGCCGATTTTGTCAATAGTGCATTTCCTCTCAGTATGTGACTGAGATTCCCTGTACGGTAAAATAGTACGGCTGGTCTGCAAAAGACAGGTGTCCAGCCCAATAGGGATCGGCTCCACGCCACGAAACGACATAAACGTAAACATTTTTGGAGAATCCCGAAACTTCAAAAATCTTGGCGCCGTTTATGAACCACCTTGACAACAAAAACAGGTGACTTTCAGGAGTTGATTTAGGTTGTTTTCTTCAAAGAGTTAACGAAGACTTTTCACAACGGTGTTTTTTTTTCTCTAATGAAAAAGACGTGACATTGACACACATGAATATTCAGCTAGATACATTTTTTTATTTTTAAGCAACAAAAGTTGAAAAAAAGACATTTCACAACTCGACAAACTTTTAAACTTTGGAGAATCATTGATTTAATCCTTTTAATTGCTTTCTTGCAATGGCCGACAAAAATATGGTTGTACGTGTGTATGTGTGTGTGTGAGGAGGGAAAGGGAGAGAGGGGGGGGAGAGAGGGAGAGGGAGTGAGAGAGAGGGAAGGAGGAGAGGGGGGGGGGGGGGGAGTGGGAGAGAGGGAAAGAGGTAGGAGGGAGAGAGGGAGGAAAGGG
>JBBHKE010001064.1:96634-126971 GCA_037447655.1 Zygnema cylindricum | reverse complement strand
ACCAGTCAGCCTGCCGTACGATTGCAACATGCTCTAACTGTTGAACCGGCTTCGATGTGTTTTTTCGAGTATGTTCCGTTATTGCTAGTGGGGATGTTCCCCCTCGGATTTGTGATCTTCTCACGGCGTCCCGCCTTGTGGCAGTCGCCAAACCTAATGGTGGGATCCGCCCTATCGCCGTAGGAGAGGTTTTATATAGATTGGTAGCTCGTGCGATATGTCTCCACCTCTAACCAGCTTTCCATGATTGTTTTTCTCCTCATCAGTTTGGAGTGGCCACGAGAGGGGGTTGTGAGGTCGTGGTCCACGGGATTCGGGCTTTGTTGGATGTACATCCAGATTGGTTGGTCCTTTTGGACGTTTCCAATGCCTTTAATACGGTGGATCGGAACGTGATTTTTTCGGAGCTTATGGCGGCTCCATCTTCGATTGTCTAATTATTCCCCTTTGTGAGGGCTTTCTATTCTTTGACAAGCAACCTTTCCTTCTCCGCCGATGGTGATCTCATTCCTATCTCCTCTGCTACTGGCACTCGCCAAGGAGACCTTCTCGGCGGACCTTTGTTCGCCCTCGTCCATTACATGGCTCTTCGTGCCTCCGTATCCGCCTTCCCTTCTTGCCTTTTCCCTTCGGTCGCAGATGATACACACATTATTGGGCCCAGAGGACAAGCCGTGTTGGCATATGATTTTTTCAAGGAACGTTTAGCCGAACTAAACCTTCCATTCCAGCCGTCGAAGTGTGTTATTTGGTCTCCTCAGGATATTCCACTTTCGTTTACTCCACTTCTTGGTTTTCAAACCCCTTCTCCCTCCGATGGTATTTGAGTGCTTGGTTGCCCCCATGGTTCGGATACTTTCGTGACCCAATTCCTTCATGATGCTTTACAGACAGATCTAACCCAAATGGACGATCTTCCTCGCCTTCTCGATCCCCAAGTTGCTTTTGCTATGTTAACCAGGTGTTTTCCCCACCGCCCTTCTTATCTTACTCGTACTTCCCCTCCCACTTCGACATTTATCTCCTTTCTCTCGGCTTTTGACGATCGCCTCATAGAAGTCCTCCACACTTTGTTAGGACGGGGGGCATTTGATCGCGAGTCTGGGTTATCAGCCCGCATTCAGGCATCCCTCCGTGTCTCATCCCTCCCTGTCTCTACTGGGGGGTTGGGTCTACTATCCACTACTCGTGTTGCTCTTGGCTGCCTATTTGGGAAGTTGGTGTCTTATTGCCTCCACTCTCGTTTCCTGTTTGTTGGCTGGGGACACCCCCCTTCTAGCTACTGTTATCCCCCGGGTTTCAGACGGTGCGTTCGCCTTCCAACGATCTCTATTGGATGCGTCACGTTCTCTTCCTCCCGATGCCCTAGTGGATGTGTCAATTTTCTCCACCCTTGTTACAAAATCTGTTGAGCGTGCCCAGAAATCGATTTTTGATCGGGTTGTCGCCGCCATTAAATCCGACCTTCTCAAGGCGCTTCCCTCCGATTCTTCGCATGCCCGTCTTCTCTCTTGTGGCGGACCTGGTTCTGGGTCTTGGCTTTTCGCTACACCGATTTTGTCCACTCTCCGATTCTCACCGGCTCAGTTCACCACCGCCCTCCGGCTTCGCCTTGGCCTTCCCCATCCTCCTTTACTTGACTCTCTTGTTTGTGCATGTGGTCGCATCTTGGGGGCCGATGGCGTCCATTAGCTTCGTTGCTCCCATGGGGGAGATTTGATTCAGGCGCACGACACTATTCGCGATGCCGTTGCGACTATCGCTTCAGAGGGGGGCTTTTTTGTGCTTCGGGAAGTTTCTCATATTATTTCGAAGCGTCGGATCGATGTTGTTTTGCTTGATGGTGCTCGTCGCATCTTTGGTGATATTGTTTTGGCGAACCCTACTTCAGCTACAGTTGTTGGTCAGGCGGCTCGACATGTTGGGGTGGCGGCTCGTGATGCCGCTAAGGCGAAGGAGCGTGATTATGACATGTTGGGGTGGCGGCTCGTGATGCCGCTAAGGCGAAGGAGCGTGATTTTGCCCACCGGGACCCTATGGATGACTTTATTCCGATGGCGGTCTAGATCTTTGGTTGTCAGGGTGTTGCAATGGACGAGTTTCTCCGTACTTGCGCTCGACGTGCTTTCGAGCGCCGAGGATCAGGGAGCCCTCACTTCTTTTTATCGTCAACGCTTATTTGTGGCTTTACAACAAGTGCAAGCTTCTATTCTCCTCCGATCGGCTGTTGCGGCTATGGATTGTCGCCAGGTTCCGGAACTCCCTCAACGTGCTCCCCCCAAGATGGGGGGACTTACTGGGTTGCTTTTCGTAGTTTTTTAATTGGGTTGGGGTTGGTGTTGTAGGTCTGGCTTTGTCAATTGTCGTGCGTTTAATTTTGAGTTTGGGTGCTTTTATTTTCCCTTGTTGTTGTTTTCTTTTTGTTTTTGTTGTGCTGTTATTTTATTCCCTGCTGGTAGTTTTTCAGTTTCGGCCATGCCACCTCTTTTGTACCCCCAGACTCAGATGGTTTACCATCGTGCTTTTTAATTTATCCTGCGTTTGTTTTTACTACCGGAGGTATTTGACAATCTTTCTCTGAACAAGAACAGATGTGATATAGCGAAATCCATTTTCTGGCATAAATCTTACAGCTGTGTATTTTTTACATATATTTGAACAGAACTTCTGACAGACCCAGTTCTCTGAAAATACTCTGCCCTCACATCCATGTAATAATATTCATCAAAATAGTATCATGTGTGGACTCGCTAGTAGTTTGGCCCACTTTTCAGTAATCCACTTATTTACTGAATTCAGAACTGTCGTAGTTACAAAGTTAACACATAGTTCAAATCGGTAACTAAAGAGGGTGAAAACATGCACAGGTACTAGCATTACTAGTACCAGTAATTCACAATCCAGTAATCTCACATGTCACAACACAGTAATTCACAACACTAACATATTTTAGTTAAGACACTCTTAGGTCTTGCCTCTGTGTATATTCACGATCTCCAGAAAAACAAAGTGTAAATACCGTTTCACTTTCATGTCATAAAATACAGTCACCGCTCAATCTACTGTATGGCGAACAGTCAAGTCCCTATGGCTCTAGGTTAGAAATACTACCATAATCGATACCGCCAGACTTCCACAAAAAGACACCGAAAAAAAAAAGCAATCTGGAAGTGCATGGTGGACCTAGCCTCGGAACGGTTTCGACCGCTTTTCATCTTCTAACTAAATCGAAGTCACCAACATAGAAACGATCTGCATTTACGTTTCAAGAGATGCGACATTCTGGAGAAAAACGATCAAGCATTAGCAGAAATTTCAACAGAGCTCTCTATTCTTTTCGGATACTGCAAATTGCAGAAACAACCCACAGCCTGCAATTGACACTAAGGCACACAGCACTACAATAGATAACTGCTGCTCAGCCCTCCGATTTCCTACTCTCACTCTCTCCCGCTCACTCCCTCTCTCTCTATCTGTACACAGCTGCTTTTTGGAAGTTTCCCGGTGCTTTCTGCACCTGAAAACCTTCAGCCATATCCGGCCCATTAGACACTTGGAGGCAAAAAAAAGTGTGCCATTTCGGCACTTATTTTGACACAAACAGCAATGATAGTCCTCGACAATCCTCTCTGTCCAGAGACAGTCATGCTCCTGTTGAATTCAGAACTCTACTTATTTCAAATTGTCGAAGGTGATTTTAACATTTCTCCATATATCTCCTTATCAGTCTTCCGGTGCCGGCCTTCTCAAAAGCCGTTTCATTGTCTCGTACGTGAGGAACGCGATGCTGACACCTGGCACCACCTTGTAGTACTCCGGAATGATTCCTCGATACAAGGCGACCCATCCCTCGGTTCTCACAATGTGCCGGAAAGTTCCAGGAATGCCCCTCGAGGTAACTGCCGGTCTCCCTCCCGCACCTTCCAGTTGCATTCTCCTCCGTACAAGATCCAATGGGAAGGTAGCTGCATTCCCACAGACAAAAGGACAAAAAAAAAAATGATAAATATAAAACCTTCCGGAACTCGCTTTCATGCGAACCACTCCCTCCATCCATGGGGGAGACTGAACCAACCAAAAACTTTAAAACCCATGTCAATCCTTTCATTGTGAAGCGATTTTACTGGCTGCTATGGTTAATCTTCACTTCCTTTCCTGTGCCTTCCTGTAACATCTGACACACAGTTAGCCTTTCGGCAATGGTTCGCTTATTTACATAAATGTAAGATCATATAGGCCACCATACGGTAGCCAGAAGGAAATCGACCGCGAAAGCGTGAAAAGGTTTTAACGATCATGCAAAAAACCAAGGCAAGAAAACTTGTTTTTTCACTTCTTTTATAGAGTTTACTTTACATACTTAGGCAAGGTGCAGCATCGGGTTCCATGCTGCCTGTACGGGAAACGATAAAAACCGAAAATGACCTGAAAATAACCGTTTCTGGCGGTGCTCCCAGTATTTTACTCTCAAATAACCAGTAAGATTAACAGTAGCGCCAGTATTGTGAACGGTAATCACATTAGCCTCTTTATGTTTTCATTTTGCGTACTTTTCCTTCCGCAATTCGTCAATCCCGTTGTTGAACATCTAAGCATGTGTGATCATGGTTTCTCAGAAATTCCAGTATGTGCACTATTATCTGTACATGGGAAAATACTGGAGTTCCTGCAATTGCTAGAATTTCCTAGTATGTAGTTTCCCGTATTGCAGAATAAACTACCGTTATCTCAATTGAACTGTGCAGTAATTATATCGAATTTAGTACAAAATCGTATGAAGTATGGTCGAAACCAGTCAAAAATTCTCTAGGTCGGAAAGGCTTACGTGTGTGATTGACTCAGCCGTAGTTGAGCAGAGACCCGCAAGACTGCCAAACCCTAAAACGTCAGGAACAACCCTAAGTAGCTTTAAAAAGCCCAAAAAAATCTTAAATAAGCCCTATAAAAGTGTATGTGTGTGACTCACCGGTAGACGAGCAGAGACCCGCAAGACTGCCGCATGCCAAGCTGACAAGTGGTCCCGGACTGTCACGAGTTGTGGCCCCCCAATTGGCTTTCAAGGTTTCATAAACGCAGAAGTTGATGGCTATAGCAGGTCCAACTCCCTGTGCAAAAAGACAAGTGACGTTCCAATGAGACAAAATCTATTGGTCAAACTTTCTGACGGAAACAATACAAGCGCAATGGTTAAGGATTACCAACGAAACCAGGCGTGTGCAAAATCTCAAACCGAATATGATTATTTTAAACGCAGAACCATTGTTAGCATTAACAATGATATTCAATGCTAATTTTTCTTGGCCACTGAAAACAAAATAGCGTCAATAACACAACTTGTTTTTCTCTTAGCGCTAATTCTTTAAACGTTTCAGCAGCAATCATTCGGAACTGAATTAGAATTAATAACGTTGATTTAAGCCCCATGCTAATATATTCTTTACTCCGACTCACAGTGTACTGTTCATATACATGAGAAAAAAATAGGTGAAAGGTGTATAGAAGTGGAGCTGAAGTTGAAGCTGAAGCTTATGAGAAGGAAGGTCGGCCGCTAAAAATGCAGCTGTAACCCCTGAGGGTGATATAAACAGAACACAAAAACAGGTGAATAACAGTATATCAACATTTGTCGTACAGTACAGACCAAAACCAAAAAAATCACAAAAAAAACTAAACCGTGCTCGTAAAATAATTGGAGATTGTCTTTGAAGCGTCAAGAAGATCCTATGAAAAACTGTGTCACCATTTTTGTGGGACAATCACACAGCCTTAAGGAGGACTAGAGAACCTTAAAAACAAGACACGATATCTTTCATGTCAACAGCTTAAACCATGTTTCGACGAGGTCAAACTGGACCCAGCTCATTCACCCATAACTGAACTGAATTGAATTGGACTGGACTAAACTGAGCTCAACTGAGCTGAGCTGAACTGAACCGAACTGAACTGAACTGAACTGAACTGAACTGGATTGCTCTGGACTGAACTAGACTTGACTGGAATGAAATGAGCTGACAAAATTCAGAGAATCCAATAGATCCAATGACAACTGTGGATATGATGTTCAGTCCAACCGAACCAGCCTCAAGAGACAGCGAATTACATACATTGCTGATATGGATATCTACAGTTGAATCATGATAAAAGTGTAAACTAATCAAAAAGTAAATTCAATGCTTCTAAGATATTTGCCATAACATGCATCAATACTTAACAGCTTCATATACAACAATGCAGAAGCAACCACAGAACAAAACACTCACGTCAATCTGCAAAATTTAGCCGATTTTAAGCATCTATCACACATCCGCAAAACAAAAAGGATAAAGTTCTCGAGCATACTTGATACAGCAAAAACACAGGTCCAGTGTTGAACAACAATACCATGACCCAAAAAAATTCATCATTCAGTCGTCTTTGATCATGACCAAATAATAGTAGACTTAAGTACACTATAGATAGGGTTGAAAAATAACAATATTCTGCCAGAAGACGCAGTGCCAAAATTTAAGGATCTGTTGTCATCTTATCTTGTGAATTCTATTGTTCCTTTAACCACAGATATTGAACTGCAAGATCTTAAAATTGGCTAAGAGGATGCCAAAAGATCAAAAATGAGCACCTCCGGTTGCTATGGAAGTGACCAGGGTGTCCTGGAATTGCCATGTTCCCAAAATTGAGAAATGCTCAAACAAATGCTCTATGAAGCATCTACGAAAAGACTGCCGGGAATGACTGCAGTAAAAATTGTTGCCTCTCGAGAATGAGAATGCCTCACACCAAACACCGTTATTAAAACTGATTATTTTTTCTTAACGCTAACTCTTTTTCGCGGTTCACAATCGTCCACGTCATTTGGACAGGAAATAGAATTATTAATGCTAAAACAGTCCTCATACTAATTATTTCTTAACACCAAGAGCGATTCACGGTGTACCATAGTCACAAACAGGCTATAATGTCTCAAATAGAATGCAGGCACAAGAAAGTTTACAATTTTTCTAGGGGTCGTCTCAAAGATTATGGAGGCCAAAAGCAGTCAAAATGCAGATGCACAGGCTAAGGCAATGATGAAATGCAGTAAACAAATCTCCTGTGGGTGTTAGTGAAAGGAATATATCCCAGTAACCATTTAAAATCATTTTGTAAATGATACACCGGAGAACCATTAATCGTCGAACAAATAAAACGCACCGCATCAATGTAACTAATACTCACTCCACTGGACAATAAGATTCAGAAACATCCTTTGTCATACAGGGCTTGTCATCTAGGTACATAGGGTTTGCAATATCTCACCAGTAATGTCGCGCCCATGCCCTTATAAAGGCCTCGAAAACCCTCGTCCTTTGCAATTGTTCCAAGAGTACCCCCAATTCCCTTGTAGTATCGTGAGTTTGTCTGCACCAGACGAAGACAAGTTGTCGAGGGTTTTAAAGAGTTTTTCAAGGTTTTCTAAGGTTTTTTAGGGTGCTTTAAGGTTTTTTAGGACTTATTACCCTTTATAAAGAGATTGGCTAAACATGGAAGTAAACAGAATCCACAACCCAGAATGGTTCATTTGTCACAAACGGTTTGATAAGCGCCACTATGACCAATATAATATGGTGATTTACGCAAAAAACTGCTTATACTTCATTTGGTTACTGTAAAAAACTCAACCGATTGTGTTTTACACATGTTGATAAAGCATGATGAGACAAAAAATGGCAAAAAATCACCATATGTTCCCACACAAATACACCGGTTGGATAGTGACATTATCCCCTTCCCCCTCCTTCCCCACCATGAATATGGAGGTCCTACTCGACGTCAAGTGCAAACATATTCCCAACATCAAACGGTTCCATAAATGTAACACACACAGGCCCAGTCCCTGGCAACAAAAAATGATTCAAACTCGAAACAAGCGACAACACGAAAAGGCATGTGACGAGGTAAACACGTTTGAAAAGTTGTCACCCTTCTCACATGGGTCGTCACGGGCTTATTTCTATGAACAAAATATCTTTTATTTTGATATTTCTACAATCAGGAGCCTACTCCTATTCTTTTTGTTATGAAATTCCCCTAAAATGTACGCTTTCCATATCTAAATTGCGTCATATCCGGAAAACAAAGGAGGGGATTGGGCGAGAGTCAAGTCATTTACAGCCGTCAACTTCTCTTTAACAATGCTTTGCCATTTTTTGCGCAATAACCTCTATCCATCAATATTCTTCAAGTCGTGAGAATTTAAATGTCCAACTCGAGCCTGCTGATCTCCCCAAATTAGACACTAACACCTAACTGATTAATCTTCGACGACCTTGGTAACTTGCACTAACTTATTTCCTTTTACATTTCACCATAAGCCTTCGAGTACTTCATAAAAACTAAAAAAACATACACACGCCCTGAATAGTGTCCCTGACAATCTGACCAGAAAAGCAGCTGAATTCTATTATTCCATATTGATAACAGACAAAATTGCCCCAATCCCTGTCCAGGTCTCATGCATATGCACTTAACATTCTCTGGCCAAATACTACATGTGACTGAAATATTGTATTGAGTGGCAGCCCATCTACAATTAAATGTCATCTCCATTCCCTGGATGTGTGTTTTATTTGCAGAGACAAACAGTCGGAATTTCGGTAATTTAACAAGATATTGTTACTTGAAAATGACCCGTTCCACATGTAATTCTATCTTTGTAAAAAGCTTAACAATATAAAAGTGTGAAAACATAATGGTGAAAAAAAACTTTTAGTAGTTTTGGCTGCAAGAATGCCCTTGGTAACAACAGAATACTCCACACACCGTCTACACACTTTCAGTATTTTCCGAATCAAAGGCCTTTTCAGAAGATATGAACATGGAAAGAAATAAAAAAACTCATCTCCTCTGACATGCTGTAAAACGAGGCACATTATTGTACATTGCAACAATGTTCACCATCATTAGTATGAACCATGCCCCACAGTTCATAGATATTTTAGTTAAAAGCGGATTTTCCATCAGGCCTTTTTCTGACCTCCGTACACAAAACAGGGTTAGAAACACTAATGAAATAGTTGGGCAGGGATGCGTCACATTATTTTACCATAAATTAGTATTGTTAATTCTAATTCTACATTTATATTAATAAATCTTTCATCTGACCGCCATAAACAGTGGTTTTAGCTGTCAATTTTCTAAGCTTACATATACCTCTTGTTTGAACCACAGTGATTACTCCGAAAGAAAATGTCCACACAGGCTCGTTATCTGTATATTATATGAAGTAACGCCGTCTTTTTAGAAAAATTGTCCTTTCAGTCTAATTACACCAGTGTGTAGTCACCTACGTACCTGAGCACTTAATCTTGACCGACCAAGGTCAAGAGGGAAGTCAACGATACATCCACCATCTTCTTAAATAATTTATCCTTTATTTCTAATTACACCGCAGTGCAGTCAGATATACCCGGTCGGCTTATCTCATTCGAATAGGGTCAAGAGGGCAAGTCAAAGATACACCCACTACCTTTTGAAATAAATCGTCCTTTCAGTCTAAATAAATCGCTGCATAGTCAGGAAGGACCTGGACGGCTAATATTGTTCGAACAAGGTCAAGGGTGCGTCAGCGAACACTTGCCATTTTCTTATATAATTTGACTTTCCAGTCTAAATACACCGCTTTACAGTCAGGACATACCTGGGCGGCTAATCTCGTCCGGACAAGGTCAAGAGGATACGTCAACGACGCAGCCGTCACTCCCGCCCCTCCACCAGCCACAAGCTTAATGCCCACTCCCACAGAAAAGCTCTGTTGCCCTGGATCCACCCCTGTCATTTCTATCAACCGCTGCCCAAACACCACACCAACCAGAGAAGGAAACAAGGGCCGATAATCAGGCTGTGCAAGGGAAAAAAGATGCATACTTCGGCTGCTCAACAACAAAACTTATCTATGCTAAAGTCGCGACTCCTGGCGTGTGTGACATTAGAGCAGTTACAAAAGACAGATACGATCGTAGTCAATGCACAACATCATGAAAGCTTAAACAAGAGCAAGCACTCCTAAATTTCCCTAAGCATATCGACATTATTGTACACCAGCGTCCTGATGCGGATGCTTTAGGGACCGGATTGGGGCTAGCTGCTTTGCTCAAAAAGCAGCAACATCAAGTACAAGTAATTTCGCCCACAGCCTATCCTGCTTTCCTAAAACTGGCTGCCTGGCGCAGCAGGGGTAATCGTCTTTTCTGAGGGGCAGCAGAACTTCTGAACAAGGCTGATCTCATCTTTTGTGTAGACTTTGCTAGCCTGGACCGACTTCAGGAAATGTAGCCAGTGCTCAAATACTAGTGCTACTAAGGTGGTAATAGACCACCATCCACGGACAAAAGAATTTGGCGACCTAGTTTTCCGAGACCCAAAAGCAGCAGCGAGCGCAGAGCTCTTGTGTGAAATCATAAAAACCCTAGGCGTACAAGCGCTGGTAGATCGAGATATTGCTGAGTGCCTCTACACTGGCATCATGACCGATACTGGTTCATTCAGAAATCCTAATACTACTGCCAAAACCCATTCCATAACAGCTAGCTTGATGCGTCATGGAGTAGATATAGCTAAAGTGAGCAAGTTGGTATATGAAAATAACCCTTTGAGAAAGCTCGAGTTTATAGGCTTTGCTTAGAGCCATCAATTTGTAGTACTTAAGGAATACAATACCGCTTATTTTTTTATAAAAGCAGAAGGTTATAAAAGTATCGATTACAAACAGGTGATACAGAAGGGCTTGTGAATTATGCACTTTCAGTACAGGGAATTGCGTTTGCTGCTGTAATCAAGGAAATAGAAGACGGCGTACGCCTCTCTTTAAGATCTTCAAGAGAAATACCTGTTAACTTATGGGCCCAATAATACTTTGAAGGAGGAGGACACAAGAACACAGCAGGCGGCATTTCTTACCTTACTCTAAAAAAAATGCTACCCAAATTTGAAAACCTAGTCAAAGTCAAACAAAACATCTTAAACCCTAATGAATGAGCATGAACAATAAAAAAAAACTATACTATCTATTTACCTTTGGAGGGCTCCTTGTCATTACTGCCGTTTTATTCTTACTAAACCATCATAGATTTTTAAAAAAGAGAACTACAGGACTGCACTACCAAGCAGTTAGTAAAGGAGAAGGACCTAGCCCACAAGTAGGAGATATACTTCTACTTCATATGTGCTACGAAACTGAAAAGGGCGCTACATTATTTAGTACTGCTGATCAGAGATTGCCTATCTCGCTACCATACTCTGATAGTACAGCGCCCAAAGATGGCGGCGTTGAAGAAGCAATCAGTATGCTTCAAAAAAAAAGTGACAGATATCACCAGTTTGCCACGGCTCTAATATCTTAGCTACGCAGCTTATCCACGCGTGTAACAACCTATTTTGTAAGCTAAGGCTTCAAACAAAAAATGAGTGCCATGGTGTAGTATTCCAATTCAAGAACCATCACAAATAACCAAACCTAGATTTAAACGGTTAAAGTTCGTGTGAAGGCAATGAATCAGTGCCGACATTAAATCTACTGAACTCATCCAGTCTGACAACCTGAAATGAGCTGTCCCACAGAAAATGCAACCAGGCACCCTTATCTAATAATCCAAAAAGCCAATGCTCATAAAAGATAGGGCCGCCTTATCAAAGCTCTGTATCTGAACCACATGTCACTCACAGATTTGTATTTCTCGTAAGCAAAAAAATTTATTGCTGAATACGGTAACCGATGCATTATTGTGACCACATTCCCTTTCCAAAAAGCAGCTACTCCTTCCTCTCGTACTATTCTTGCAGCTTCCCTCATAATACTTGGTTTTTGTAACCTTGTCCCAGGAGTTGCGCGCATTCCTTCAACCTGCAAAAAGAATGATGTCTATGTTTGCTCGTTTTCCCATACGTTCCTCATAAAAGTTCAACAAAAGGAATGGTTTGCACATCGTAAGACAAGAAGAGGCAAGCAAGCTGCTAACAAAAGACTACCAGCATCCTCCCGGACACTATTTCCTTTCCCAACTTGTTTTCCCCCACACAAGGCATGTCCCAAAACTGGCTCCACAAAATTGACTCCCAGTCCAATTTCTACAATATTAGAATTTTTGAATTCTTCAAGCCTGCCTTAATTACAGACCAACACGCTTACAGTTTTCACCTTTAAAAGTACCAAACTATCCAGGAGGGCTCCAATAAATACACCGCTCGTTGCTGTTAGAGCGAATATCACTAACAAGCTCGCGTTTATTTTCGCACTATTAGGTATTTCAGTAATTAGTTCACATTAAAACGAATACAAACTAGTGTAGTATATGAAGCATTCAATGCGGGATCCTAGGGATCAATACGGTTGTAAATCATACTATTTAGGTGTGGAAACGACAATTGCGGCTTTATTATTTTTATTTTCCTCTATTAGCAAGGAAGAGTGCAGTAGTTTTCCAGCTTTATTTTTGGAGTTTCTTAATCACCCGATTGTATATCAGTATGCTAATATCAATAGCCCTGGTATGTGAAATCAAATATTAATATGCTACCTATGAAAAAAAAAACAGAAAAAAAACGAGTCCCACCCTGATTCACATTTTCCACTAATAAGGTGCCCAGCTTTCCCAAAGCCTCCCTTCCCAAATTTCTCAAAGCCTCCATTCACAACCTTCCCAAAGCCTCCCTTCTCAAACCTTTCCAAACCTTCGCAAACTTTTCCAAAGCCTCCCTTCCTCACCTGAAAGAGGATGGTCAACCTTGCCAGTGGGGCCGTACAGGTTTTGCTTACGGCTCCAGCTACCCCTCCCGCCAAAAGCTGTGCCCCAGTGCTCAGATAGGCTGGACGCCCCGCCTTCGCCACTCGCGTCTCCAGCCTCTCAAACTCTTCCTCTCGAAGCTGAGGAGGCAATGCATGATCGGGCCTGCGATGATCAACTTCAAGGAAATCAGAACAAAGGACAAAAGAAAACGACAAAAGAAAAACGACAGGTTGTCAAACTCGTCTTCTCGACGCTGGGGTGGTGAGCAAAATCAAAACAAACGACAAAAGAGTAAGGAACACACGACATGTTGTCACTCATATAAATGCCTTGGACAACAACATTAATACGGAAATAGAAGACCTGAATGTCAAAGGATAACGGTTATTAACACAGGTCCCTGTGGAAACTGATAAGGTCCATTATTCATTCCTTTATTTAATTACCTTATGCAGGATATTCCACAGGAATGGAAGCAAATGCTATTATTTGCATACTTCAATTGACAGAACTCAATGTGGCAAAAAAGAAACATGGCCCTCGCATAATGGGTCCAGAAAGGGGATCACGGTAGTATTACACCTCATTAGTCTGGAAACAGTAAAGATTAATTTGGTTTGAGCTACAACATATCGTGGACAAAGAAAGGGACATACTTGGAGGTTTGTAGCCCACATGAAGTGATTTTCCAAATTAGTGTAGAACACCAATGAACAGGAATACACATTGACTAATAAGGTTTATACTGACTATGCCCAACGGTGATTAGGGCTGAGAATGGACCAGGAAAATGTTGAAAATTACTTTTCTTAGCTGCCCTTAAAAGGGGATGCAATATTTCAGCTCAACAAAAAATATATGTATGAAAATAACCAATGCAAGTGTAGTATATAGCAGCAGCTTTCTGTTCCTGAGTGGCATCATGTAAACAAAAAATAGTAGAAACACACTTAGTAACTTGCCAAACGATTCTCAACGCCAATCACATGGTAATGAACACACCATTCATCTTTTCCTTTTTGTTCTTTTTTTCTTTTTTTGCCATTGTCTTCCAGATATAGCCAACCGTCGGAACAATAACTTTACTGCCAATCTATCCCTTTCGTGCAGTAGAAAACAACCCCGATTGACATATATCCTTCTCAAAAAACACAAAACCATGCCCTATATCATAAGTTCCTAACCAAGCACTCTCCTCTCCTTACCTGATTGGCTCATCTGAGATGACAACCGCAGGAGTCGCCATACCATGGCTGCATCCTATGGCGGTTCCCTGTAGCTTGCTGGCAGAAGGCATGGTCGCTGAGCTCGGAGCCGCTCCTCCGGCATGGCCGGCATGCAGACGGCTGTCTGCTGTCGCATCCACGTGCATTACCGTCATACGGCCGGCCGGGCAGCAGCAGCAGCAGTTTCCGGTCGTCAGGATCGGATAGAGGACAAAGAGGGAAAAAAGCGAACCGCTGAGGGGAACTTGAAGTCTTGAACTGCAGGCTACCGTACGGTACGATAATAGAAACCCTACTACGCAGAATAGTCGAAACGTGGTACGGGACGGTACGGTGCGTGGTGAATAGTGTTCGGACTTCGCAGTCGGGAAAGGCTTTAAGAGAGAGAGAGAGAAGACGTGTGTGAGAGAAAAGTGACAGCTGATGACACCACTTTGGCCCTTTCATGACTTCCGTGAGCGGGCATCATCTCCACGAGGCTCCAAAGTACAGTACGTTACAGTGCGGTACAGTACTGTACTGTACAGTACACCGTGTACATTGTCGTTGATGTACCGTGTGTTTATATAAATAGGAATAACTGTACCGTCCCCCTCTACGTATTTCGCCGTTTCAAATAATTTTTTCCCCACTTGAATTTTTTCGACACTTGTCGGATAACTAATCTGACGGTCTCGATGGAAATTTTGAAAGTTTGAACGTTTGAAACGTTTCCCAAAAAAAATAACGGACCCGCGGACAAGTTTCCTTTCCCAAACAGAAACATTCAACCGGCAAGATTCTATTCGACGGGACCCTTATAACGTACGACACCGACACAGATTGCTCTCCTTCTCAAATTTTTAAAGTAGTAAATGACTAAATGGACGTTTGCGTTACAATTCTGAATTCTTCCTTGTAGCGGTCACCTACTGTAGTGTTCCAACCATAGTTCAAAAGTAGGCGTTTTTTGGTAGGCCATTTGTAGGCCGCCTTTAGCGTAAGTTGTGTTACGGGCTTTCCATGTGATCTTCTTAGATCGCTACTTTCATCAGAGACCGTCCGATTGTCCGAATCTAACGGTTTAAATAAAAAGTCGCTCAAAACTCACAGAAAAAGATTTTTTTGTCCGATTTTTTTTTCAAATTTAGACATGACGTTTATAATTCTCTATCGATCCATGTGCAACTCAACCCTGTTACTATTTTATTTCATTTTGCGGCCAATACAATATGGGTCTTAAGGCCATATTGTATGGGCGTACGGTCACCTACTTTTGAACTCTGGTTCCAACTCTCCTAGCGGAATTAGGACACGCGAATGGCGGGGAAAATGATGAATTAGATATTTAGATGTATGTCAGATCGGTACAGTAAGGTACAGTACAGTATTCTATTGCGAACGAATTGAAATCATTTTGTTGTCGAGCCGCCCGCATCTGCATTCGTTCAGCCTTCTATAGCTCACTCTTTTCCACGACAATCCTCTGCTCTTGACACTCTTTAAGTCGTCTGGAGCTTCGAACACGTGCGTATTGCTAAAGACGTGGGAGGTACGTTTCTTTTGAGTTTGTTTCATCTTCTAGTTATTTTTTTCCTTTATACCTTGAAAAACTCTTCTATTATAAAAAAGATTAGATTCCGGATTAGGATGAATATCTTTTACATATCTAATTTGCAGTGTTATTTATTGGATTTTTCTTAGGAGCTTAAGGAACGTGTTACGGCCGGCCGAGGTGGTCTTAGGATTTCGACAGAAAGGCATTTTTTTTTCTTTTTTTTTTGTCTTTTAAATGTTTTGTTTTTTGTCTACAATTACATTTCGAAACCCTAAGAACTTGTTAAATATCTCTTGAAGAAAACCGTAAATAAACTCTAAAAAACCAAGCTGCAATGTAAAACGAAAAATCTCAAAACTCAAACCCTAGAAAATTACAAATGATTTTTCATAATATACTGGAGACCACATCTTATCTGGCTTATCTGTACTTATGACCTATTTCATCTAAGAATATACTTCACGAATTTTTGTGCACAGTAGTTTATGTGTAATGTTTTAATTCAATTCCAGAAATATTCCGTTTGATATTAAGCTACTACTTCTTCTGGTCCTAGTGAAATAAATGGTAACCTTTTGCATTCGGCAAGTGCAGGAATAACAAAGCAATAAACCCAACAGGTTGACACCATTTATTCCATCCCAATATACCAAATGGAAATTGCTGTTTTACAATTTCAGTTATACTTAAGCTGTTAGACATTAAAACGACAGCTAAGACACACAAGTCCAAAGAAATTTCGTAACTAATAGAATTTTCTTTCTCATACAACTCTTTTAATAAATCTTTTATTTATTGTCTGTTTACAATATTTGGGAGCATTTAATGTACAAATTCCAGAAATGATTGATTTAAAATCTATCAGTTAGTTTTCAGCAGTGTTATTATGAAACATAGCAAATAATAGTTGAGTTGTAAGCAACTAATCAATAACCACTCTTTGTATAAATTAGTACTGCTGTAACTAAACAAAATGTTTAGGAACGATATAAGTTTGTTATGTCTCTTTAGGATCTGGCACTACTTTTTGAATAAAGTCCATCCTCTTCCATTACAAGAGAGACTAATTCAATAGATAAACAGAGAAAAAAAAAAAAACGTATCTGTACACAATCTTTACGGCGCTTCTATTTTGCATAAATTTGATTAGTATTATCCATGGAGCCAAGTTGTACATAAAAGTACAACTGAAAGTCTTATTCACAGCTTTTATATATTGTTTTTATACAATACTAATGTGGTTATTAAAAACGAAAAACTTGAAAACAATAAACCCTAGAAAACCCCAAACTCTTAGAAACTCCAAAACGCTTAAAAGTCCTTACTGCTTTATAAACCATGTAATACATAGACCACACATTATTCCATATTCTCGACATTATATACTGTATGCTACATATACCATATACTACATAATGTATATAAACATATTTATAGTATATGCATTTTCTATGTTGCTTTCGTGAAAGTTGCTTCTGTTTTCTTTTTGTGTTTGTAGAATAGCTTCTACATCTAACAACTTCAGACTGCTCTTAACAGAAAAATCTATGTGTTGTGGTCTGTGCAATACAGATATTGTGTCATTATTGTGTCGTTTGAAACAGTGGATGTTTCTTTTGGAAATTCCTGTTTAGGTTCCCATGGCGGAAAACAATGTTGTGAAACTTGAAGCAATATCCACTACCGATGGAGCTTGGTATGACTGTGAAGTCACTCCAGACTATAGGTACTTCACTACAACACTTTTTGAGCATTTAATCTATTGCCCACCCTGATGGTGGCGGATGGTGTATTTTGCAGCAGGGCTAGAAAGGAAGTATTTTTTTTTTGTTTGTTTGTCTTATTTTATTCCATTTTTGAAAAAAGTTGACACCTTGATAGTGAGAAGGGGTGACAGAAAATCGAGGAGGTTCGAAGTCAGTCTGTACTGTTGTGTTTGACTTGTCTTTTTCTGGTTTCCTCTTTTGAATGTTAGCAAAAATGCTTCGAAACCAAGGCTTCGGATTCATTTTACCGAGTTTACCAGCGCGGAGGATGAATGGATGGATTCTGTGGATGATGCCCTTGCTTGCATTCGATCTCGTTCAAAACCTATGGAGGTCGAAGATTGTGATTCAGTCAAGGAGGGCCAGATAGTGTTGACATTGCAAAGGCGAAAGGTTGAAACAAAGTATTTTGATGCCATGGTGTTCAAGGTATTCATTAACGCGATTTCATGGAACTCTTCCCTTCGCTATTTTTGCGAGTAATTGAAGTTATATTTCATATGTTTGACGTATTTTTCTTAATTGCTTGAGTAGAATAATTTTCTGGAAGCTTTATTATAGATGTAAGGATGGTATTGTGAGTTTCAAATGGGACGAGAAGAGGCAATTTTCCTTTGGATAGCTTGAATCATAACAAGACTTTGCTTTATCATGCGTTGAGAAAAATGAGGTGCTTGGTCAAGCTGGGTTGATTTGTTCTTCCGGCAAGTTGTTGTTATTTGTCATTGCAAGATCAATATCTATGTTTGTTTTTCGTTGACATTTTTTTTTAATTTAATTTTTTTCTGATATCATGTACAGATTAAACGGGAAAAACATCGGGCCAAAAACAAATGTTCATGTTCATTCGAAATGAAATGGATGGCAAGTGAGCTTGCCGGCAAAAGAGTTATTCTAAAATTTTCAGCTTTGTGCATTTTAACAGAAAAAGATCCCAAATGCAATCCTGAATTTGCAGAGTGGTTGAAAGCTCGCAATTATACATGGGAACCTGCTCATACATCAAATAGGAATGGTGGTGTTTTATATCCAGCGACAGGAGGTTATATACCAGAGCCGGAGCCTGAACTTGACCAGGCACAACTGAATGAGCATGTTAAAGAACTCCTCCAAAAAGTTTATCCTGGAACAATACAGCGTTTGAAAAGCAATTTGGAATGGGACAATTCGGTTGCCGAGCTTGGTTTGCAAATAAAACAAGTGCTATCAGCGAAAGTCAGCAGTTTGAGTCGGACAGGCACGAATGGAGTTGGACCCGGAGATATAGTGCATGAGGCTGTTGTTGTTGGACCAGGAGTTGAAGATACGGAGAAAAAAAATGCGGAGAAATGGAGGACCGATGACAATTTCGATGTATTTGCTGCGCAAGAGACTTTCAAGTGTAGTTGTGGAACCGTTCTACGTGGTCAATTGGAAATCAGTGTTGGAAGCCCTGGCAAGTCGTTTGGTGAGAATCTCATTCTGGAATACACCTTTTATGAATGTACGACTTGTCTCTTTGTTTTGCTTTGTTTGTCCGGTAAAGACTATTGTCCAGTAAAGACTTTTGTCCACCTTTTGCTGTAACCAATATGGATTGCACAAGGTTTAGGTTTCGACCCGCTCTTTGTGTGCATGAGGTGTCGCAGTCCATGGTATTTGGCAATCCATGATAATGAGGGTGTTACCGAAAGTTTATCTGCACCCTTTATCAAAGATGGTATATTTAAAAGTGACCGGTTTTAAATCATTCATTTCTAAATCATCTATTGCAAGAATTTGTTCGGTTGGCATTCTTGATGCGACTAAGGAAGCTTATCGAGTAAAAGTTGTGCAATAGCGTGAAGTGTTTTCAGAATGAATTTAGTTAGTTTTTGCTTTTGTCTTGTGCTATAAACCTCATGTGCCTCACTTTGGAACAGATTTGGTGTAGATAAAAAACCTGCGAGCGTTCAATTTTGTATTTTGGTTCCTACATTCTTAGCTTTTGTGTATAACAGATTTCCGCTAAGCTCTACTCTTATAGACCTTTTCATTTGCTTGACATTTTTTTTTCTTTGTTCGTCTATTGCAGGTGGTTCACGAATGTGTTTTTGTTGTTTTGTGGAGAGTCGCAAATCATTTCTTGCAGCAACATGCTTTCGTTTATGTCATCTAACTCCAGATGATTTAATCAAGGCTCTAAGCCTTCTAATGAAGTTAGAGAAGCTCCCAAAGCTGGCTGCTTCTTCTATTCCTCAAAGTTTCGCCGTGAAAGACTACGATGTTCCTGGAGACTCAGCTAGGGTATCTCCTGTTTCACACATGAAACCATCTGCCCTACAATTTCCACCTGCTGATGGGCCCCCACAAACAGCTGAGAGTGTACAAAAGTCTCAACAGTCAAATGATCATTTACAACATGATGTCCCATCTGTCGTCGCACAGGAAACTCATTGTTTAGCCTCTGCTGTGAGTGGTAAACTTGGTGGAGATATCGAAAGATCCCCGCTTGGATTTGCTTTTTCTGTAGAGGAGAGGAGTAGCAAGGGATTTGAAATAAAAGAAAAAATGGGTGTCAAAGAGGAAGAGAAAATGGATGACAAAAAGGAAGAGAAAATGGACGTGGAACATGAAGAGAAACGGGATGCGAAAAGGCAAGAGAAAATGGAGGGAGAGAATGAAGAGCAAGGGGATGAGAAGAGGTATTGATTGCTGAACGTTTGGTTTGTGCTGCCCAGGAAGCTGTCAAGGATGTAGTTAATAGCTTACCTGGAAACAGTAATAATGAAGAGGCTGTGTTCATTGCAGCAGCAAAAATTGAGATGAAAGACGGAGTTGTTAGAGAAATAGAAGCAGTTGTGGAAACTCAAACGCAAGTTTATGGTAACAGCCATCATTCTCCTCCACTACTATCTGATAGAAATGAAGTGGTTGGGAATAACTTGGCTGAAATCTGTAAGTCTGGAGATGGCGTTGGAGTTGTTTCCGAGTTAAAACCAGGTGTGGAAACAGAATCGGTGGTTGATAAGGGTATGGTTTCACATTTATCGCCGAATGTTGCAACGGAAAATGGAACGGAAGAGGATGACGAATCGCATTCTGACTTTGGGAAGAGAAAACATGGTGAAGAAGTCCAAACTGATGAACAAAAAATAGTAATACTGACAAATGTGATCGAGCAAGAGCCAGAACGTCCTTTGAAGAGACTTCGACTATCTTGAGATTTGTAAGAAATAACGGAGCAAGAAGAGAAGTGTGGCCTTCATGTATTTGTAACATCCTTTTTCCAGTTTTATAAGTGGAGTAAGGTTGTCTTTAGTTGTTCGTGTTGGAGGCATTTTTGGAGGAACGATAATTTTTTTGGAGGGAAATTTATTGGTGGATGGCTTGTTTCAAAAGAGAAATGCGAACGTGTGCCGATGGGTTCCCTTCCAATGTACACTTTTTGGTTTTGGTGATAACTTGTTTTTTTGTCGGTCCGAAGAGCATATGTAGATTTGGTGTAAATGAATAAATTCTATATTAGAAGAATGCTTAACATGGCCCAACTATTAGAAGAATGCTCAGATAGGTTTCAATTGATAAATGTATTTTGGCTTGCTCTGTCAACATTTTTTTCGTTTTCTTAACTATTATATGCAAAGTGTAGCCTGAATTCATGTCAAGGATTTAGGACTCTCGTAAAACGTGGTTGTCACTAAGAATGTTTTTACACAAAAAGTGTGTTTTAGATGATAGCTACTATGTCATCGTTGATTGTCTATCTGAACTTATCTGTCTAATGCATCAACAAAAATGAAAACAACTTCTTGATGTTGATGATAGTAATTTGTCCATACTACATTATGATGATAATGATAATGATGGTGATTGTCCATGATACTATGGTGCATATAATCTATAGTCTGTCGATTCTCGCTGCTGCGTTCGAAGTTGCCACGCTAATATTGTAGCACAAAGTCTACTAAATTTTGACCTGAAACAGTAGACAACCTGGAATGTCTTTTATATTTTACAAATGACATTGATAAGGGGTAAAAAATTAGTGTGTTAGGGAGTAACCCAGAATGGGTGGGCTGTTACGGTGATTCATGGTTAAAAAGCTCCTACTAGTCTGTCGATGCCTTTGTTTTTGTGACTGGACTATTTTTCCTATGTACATCAAGTTCATTCGATGGCAATTGTGCTTAATCAACAACTCTTGTACAAGGATTTCCATCGAGAGACATTCCAGAGTGGGAAATTTTATCTGGTTTTTCGTGGAAATCTTTTTGATTTCAACATTTTAGTTGTTTGTCGTGCATCGGCTGGTGAATGTACATGGAGATTGGACTTGCAAAGAGTACTTTGGAGAGTTATAAGCTCAGTTAAAAGAAAAAAAAAAAAAGGTGCATCAAGTTGGTGTTCGTGGAAACCATTAGTCCAGTTCATCTTCATCTGTATTTGTTAAAAGAAAATAGTAAGTTTAGACGAGATTTGGGTCAATAATACAAATCAAGGCTGTGCATCCAGACCCCACCGAGAATTTATTGAGTATTATTGACATTATTCTTTTTTTTTATTGGTCAGGAATGCACATTTGAATCGGTGAAAAACAAGTCTTTATTTAAAAATGCGCAACCGAATCTTATCTAAGTAGGAGAGTAAACTACACCGCTCATCGTTATTAGCGTTAAAAACTTATTAGTGTTAATGTGAAATTGGAATTAATAATACTGATTTAGTGCAAGGAGACATGGTAGATTGTAGTCCACGTCCTTAATTATGTTGATAACTCTATTTTGTGATTTTTGGCCAAAAAAAGTCACGGCTGAATTAGTGTTATTAACACTAATAACAATGAGAGGTGTAGCAGGCAATAGGAAAGTGAAAATAGAACAAGAAGTCGAAACTGACCAAAAATCGGGATCGCTACTATCTCTACTCTCTATGGAGGGTGTTAATCAGTTTTTTATGATTCTTAGTCAAGAAGACTTGCATCTGAATTAAGACTACAAACTTTGTTAATTAAAACCTGTTCCAATATCACGACGGTAAGGATGACTATTGTTAAGCTGTTATACAAAACAAGCCAATAAAAGTTAGTTTGGCTCTTCATAAACATAATCCCTATCGGATGGTCACTCCCTCACCCTCTCTCTTCTTCTCCTCTCCCTCTTCATCTTATCTTCCCTCTCTCTCTCTCTCTTTCTTTAAATTTTGTCGTCAACATGTCTTTAGCGATTTAGTAGTAACACAAAGGGGGAAAACGTCAATCTGCAAGGCTTGCCAGACCTATAAGCTGGAAATTCAAAGTTTTTAGGGTTCATGTTTACGTTACCACAAGTGACGCCAATTGCAGACTCTAATAGGAAACATTTTCTAATACCTTCCATCTCGTAAATATTTCTGACTGTTACTCATGAGAATTGACCATTTTGCAGTGGAAAGCTATATCAAAAAGAGTACGATTTATTCCACTACAGACATTAAATGACAAAAAAAGAAAAAAAAAGAGGGGGAGACAAGCACCTCACATAGGTTTGCTGCTTTTCAGTTTTTCCCTTTCGAAGCTAGAGCACAAAAAGGGGGGGGGGAAGGGATACAAGGAGACAAAGAAACACGTCGTTGGTTTCTTTTCCACTATCTCTCATTTCCGTTCTCTCCCCTTTTTTTTTTTACTTTAACCACTCTCTTTCCCTCACACCATCTTTTTCACCCTCATCGTCTTCCACATGCTTCCCTTTCATTGGCCGACCATGTCAAAAAACACACGTGTGAGCCCCTTATCCCTCGCTCAGCTCCTCCTCCTCCTCCTCCTCCTCCTCCTCCCAAATCTTGCAAACAAAACCTCACACGTGTACAATACTGTGGGTGTCGCAAGTCATTTTGCGACAGGTGTCCATTACGCCTGCAGTACAAACAGTTGTACTTGTTTTGTAGCTCTTGGCAATCCTCCCTCGAGTACCCTTCCAGTACACAGAGAATCGTTATTAGCGTAATGGACGCTATTTAAGGTTCCATTTTTTTTCCAAATTCTTAAATAGCGTAAATTGTTCTGTTTTTTCTTTTACGCCATTTAGGGTTCTATTCCAATTTTTATCATCAAAATAGAGTACACCGCCAATCGTTATTAGCGTGTAAGTTTTTTTAGCGTATACGAATAATTAGCGTGGTTTACGCTAATTATGAATTTGAAAATTTTCGAAGAAATCGTCTATTCTAATTAGTAAATAGGGATTTTTTCAAATAGTGTGGATAATTCTATTTGAGAATAAAAAACAAAAAAAAGCGGGACGGAATTAGCGTACACAACGCTAATAACGATTGGCGGTGTAGTGTACGGTTTGTGTCAGACCGTACACAATTGTACCTTTTCAAGTGAAAAAGTATATTTAATGGGTTTTAGTAACCATGGATGCATGGCAATATTCGCTCTAAAAAGGGGATGAAATCGGGCTGTCAAAATTCCCGTTCGCACATATTCGTCTGAGAACCGCGTTTCGACCGTGTGAGCGTACGATTTGTGTACGATTTGTCAAATTTTGAACATGTATCTATAATAGTGTAGACATCTTTGGGGCGGGTATTTAATTTTTTTAAAAACCAAATTAGTATAAGTAAATAATTAGAATGTATGTATTTTTTGAAAAAGTATAAATTCTCAATTAGCGTAAATAGCGGTAATTATTCCGATACGCTAAAGAAACCTGTAAGCCAATAACGACTCACGGTGTACTGTTTTTGGCGGCATTTGCGTACGGCCATACGGACAAGCAGTGGGATTTTGTTCGTGATCTTGATGTCCTGGAGCCTTTAAGACCTATTGCCGATATTCGATATATATCGAATTTTAGGTTTCCGATAATCGATATATCGAATCAATGTACGAAGAAGCTAAATATCCGGATATTTATGCAATTTTTATTTCCGATTTTTTTTTTCAAACCGCCCCCAATCCGTACGATTTTTCGTACTTTAACTGTACGGACACCCATTTTTTGCGATATATATCGCGATAATTTATGTTGGTCTCGGTACAATATATCGAGGAGGCTGCTCGATCGATATTCGATATATCGAATATCGAAATTATCGCGATATGAATTTACCCGATACCCAACACTAGAGTTGAGACTTGTGAGTGGATGGTTGAGCGTTAGGGTTTGGAACTTTGGGCTGCCCGAGAAGCTGTCTAATAGTGTTGGGTATCGGGTAAAATTCATATGGCGATAATTTCGATATTCAATATATCGAATATCGATCGAGCAGAATTTTCGATGCATCGTACCGAGACCAACATATATTGTCGCGATATACATCGCGATTATAGTATTTTTTTAAATTTAATATTTTATATTTCTATATAATATGTAATTTTAGCGAAAAAAGACAAATTGTCTGATACGCCATGTACGACGTGATTTTCGTTCCGTGGCTTAAAGGTAGACGCCGCAAAATGTAACCGACAAAAAAGTACTAATTCTGTAATTCATATAATTACTTATTTGGGGTATGGTTACATCAGGAGGTCTTTGTAATAGTACGGACAACAAAATTTATATATTAAAGAGGCCTCCGTTACATCGCGTATCGTCTGTAAACAAGTTTTTACATGCGTGTTTTGATCTGAGTGGTTCCTTGTAAGCCGACGATCAAATATTTAAAATCGTCAAAGATTTGAAAACCGACCATTTTCGCATGGAAATCCGTACTTGCATATTATGTACATGTACTTCGCAAGTGTACCGCGTCAATGTACATCAGAGATCTCCTTCACTCTACTGACTTTTAGGGAAAAACCGTATTTCTTTTCGGCAAAGATTTTACGGTCACCTTCTACAAAGGCACTTGACTTTGGAGACCTGTGACAATTTTCATTTTTTTTAATGCCTCGATATATAGACGATGTATCACGATATTTTGATTTTCGATATATCGAAGCGATGTATCGATTATCGGTTACCTGAAATTCGATATATATCGAATATCTGCAAAAGGTCCTCGATACCCGACACTATTGTCTAAGGGTGAACTTCCATTAAAGGAAAAGTGGGGTTGTTTACTGGACGCCGTACGCTTTCGTACAGATTCGTACATTTTTTTTTTGTCAGACGAAACATGACGAAACATGTTTACTGGATGGCTCCAACGTTATAGGCGTAAGTATCGACCGTTGGATTTTTAACTTTTATAGATTCGCGAAGCAATCGCGAACGCCGTCCACTTTGACGGGGAGAGTCTCTTCAAACAGGATGATCGCGCACATCGTCCAGTTTGAAAAGCACATAGTACAGTTTGAAGAGAGTCTCTTCAAACTGGACGATGTCCGCGATGTACAAGTGAAAAGTAAAAACAATCGTCAACACGAACAGGCGATGAGAACCGAACACGTCATACACGCCATGTGCTTTCAGTCACGTTGGCTGAAGGTTCCAACGAACAGCCCACCAAAAGTACCATCCACTTGCTATCCAATGTCCACAGTTTGCCGCGCTTTCACTGTATTAATACACGTAATAATGTGACAAATGTCACCTAATACGGCAAAGGCTTTCCGTTGGAAATTAAACTTTACCTTAAATAGAATAATGAAAAAATTAGAATCATTTACTCTATTTCATGTGAAAGAGTCGAAATTTCGAGCGACCGAATTAGAGTAATTTACTCTAATTACGATGCGCGGTGTACTATCGCGATGACAGCGTGTCAATAATTGACGAATCTGGCGGAAGTGTACGGAATTTTTTGATCTAGCGGGTTAATGAACCGCTAATTACAGATTCTGACGTCAAAATGTTTGAAATTGTGCTTTGTCGTTTTTATATCTTTTTTTTCGGTCGACTATCGTAAATGTTTTGCGAAAATGCAAATATATTCATAAAAAAATAAGTAGTTGTATTTATTTTTGTGAGAAAAATACTCAAAAAAATGACTTTTCAAGGTTCAAATTCGATGGTACAAATGGAAATATTATTTTTTCGTACAATAACAGTGACAAATTTTGAAATTTACAAGCAAACAATGTAAATAAACAAATAAATTTTGTATAGAGAAATATCTATAAATACAGATATTATAAGTACAATGTTTGTTATTTTTTTTCCTTCCCAACCACATCTTCGTCCTCTGGTGGGTGAATTCAGAATCTTGCAGAGCCATTTTCACATGACGCCGCCATTTTTTCGGCAAGATACGGATCGTCTCCCCGCTGCCTCGCTGAGTCTCGCGACATCTATCGACTCCATACCTCATTTTAGGGTTTACAACAGTATTAGGGTACACAACAATATGCTGAAACAACAAGAGGAATTGCGCCATTACCGTCGCTATAATTTATAGGGTTTCTGAAGGGTTTTTGGGTAAGTGCGCAGTTCATCATGTTTCTTCATATCCCTCGCTCCCTCTACCTTCTTATTCTTCCTCTTTTTTCATTCTCTCTTTTTTTTTATGCCTTTACCTCTTCCTTTTCGCATCGTCCATCTCTCACATTCTTTTTATTTCCTTTGCTTACTTTTCTCTCTCCCTCTCTTCTCCCCTCTCTCTCTCACTCATTTTGTCCTATACCCTTTCTGTAATCTTCTCTCTCATTCCCTTCTTCTCACTATTGCGTCTCTCAGTGTTCGTCCTTTTTCTCGTTTTATTTGTTGAGCCCATATACCCCCTACTAATCCGTTATCTTCCTCTCTCTTTTGTATGTAAAACTGTCATCTTTGAACAACTTCTATCCGACGACCGTTGTATTGGGGAGCACCCTACGGCAACATATGATCGTAGGGAAGAAGAAAGCATCATTTTGAAGGTGTTGGACAGGATGAAAGCTTATGGAGTAAACCTTAATGGGTATTCAAGGTGAAGCTGAACCCGGACAACACCATCGAGAGGTATAAGGCCAGACTAGTCGCCAAGAGGTATAATCAAAAAGAAGGCATTGACTTTGAGGAAACCTTCTCTCCAGTTGTCAGATTTCCCACTGTCAGAATTTTGCTAAGTCTAGCAGCTATAGAGAATATAGAAATACAACAAATGGATGTTAAAATTGCCTTTTTGCATGGAGAGTTAGAAGAAACCATTTATATGAAACAACGTGAAATGTACGTTGAAAAGGGAAAGGAAGAATTAGTGTGAAAATTGATGAAATCTTTATATGGGCTAAAACAAGCCCCACGTCAATGGAATTTGAAGTTAGATGAGTTTTTGACTGGGCTAGGTTTTAAGAGAATTAGCTCAGATCATTCTATATATGTTCTATAAGGAGAGGATGGGGTAATTTACATTGCTGTATATGTGGATGATCTATTATTAATAAGTAAGTCAATGGATGAAATAAACCGCATTAAAGCCGCTTCAAGGTCTAGGTTTGAGATGAAGGACCTTGGAGAGGCCAAGTATATCTTAGGTATACAGGTAGAAAGAGACAAAAACAAAAGGTTGACTATGTTGACTCAGAAAGAAGCAATAGGTAACATGCTAGAAAGATTTGAAATGAAAGATGTGAAAGGATCAATAACTCCCATGGAATTCAGGCAGAAATTGAAAAGAATTGAGTCAGACTCAGGCAAAATGGTTTGTAAGAATCTAGAGACAGAGGAGGAAGAGTTTATGGCTTCAAAACTATATCGACAAGTAGTTGGAAGTCTTATATATTTTATGAACCGTACGAGACCCGACATTGCAGCAACTGTGGGAGTCATGAGTAGAAGTCTGCAGAATCCTAAAAAGGCAGATTGGGAAGCAGCAAAAATGGTGTTGAGATATCTTGCAGGTACTCGAAATCTCAAGCTTGTACTCGGAGGAGGAGCGGTGAAAATACAGACATGGAGCGATGCTAGCTATGGAGACATGCCAAGCCGGAAATCTAGGACCGGCTTTGTTCTGAAGATTGGCGATAGAACTTGCTGCTGGAGTAGCAAATTAGAAAAAGGTTACAGCTCAATCCACAATGGAGTCAGAATATATGGCAGCAGCTTCCGCCCTCAAGTAGCTCCTATGGGTCAAGTTCATTTTACAAGAACTTGGGTATATGTGAATTGGCCCTCAAGCTATCTGGTGTGACAACCAGGCAGCCATTGCAATTGCCTCTAACCCGAACCATCACTTTAAGAGCAAACACATGGATGTTAGACTTCACTTTGTTAGAGAAAAAGTACTTGCAAAAGTCGTCAAACTGTGTTATTTACCGAATGAGAAGATGGTGGCTGACATGTTAACAAACACCTTTCCTGCTCCTAAGTTACATTTTTGCAGAGATGCTATTGGATTAAGTGAGTAACTGAGTCTAAAGATTTAGGGGAGTGTTGTAATTTATAAATTTTTATTTCAGTAAATAGGGGTAAAATTAACTTAGGATATTTTCCTAGTAGTCTACTGTAATACTTACCTTTATTAGCGTTACAGTAGCAAATAGTACAGTAGAGTGTATCGTACTTTTGCAGGGACACGTGTCGGCGAAAGAACGTATGCAAGTTTTTTCGGAGTGGCGCCGATAGTCTGTCATACGTGTCAAACAGTTGACGATTCGATTCACATGATCGGACGAACGGGATGTGACCCAGTTATTCCGGAAACATATGGTACAGTTCGACGGTACCATCGTCGTTCGAATTTGCTCCAACGGACGTGATTCACCCGGGACCACAAGCGTGATTCACGAGGGACCACAAGCGTGAATCGCGTGGGACCACAAGTGACGAAGCACTCAGGTGCTTCGTACTACACGACCACATTCGGCTGTACTTTAACGATAACCGCTGACTAAGCAATTGGAATATTTTGTGTACGGTTGGAACGTTTTGTGTACGGTTCAATATCTGTAAATATCTGAATAACATTGGTTTGTATTTTAGTGTAATAAAAAATAGTGTTCAATTAATCAGGTTTTTAGAAAATAATAATTAGGGTATTAAGGTACAATGACGTACAGGTAGGATGCTTTGTCGTTAGTCAGGATAATAACCGTAGTAATGGTTATCCAAATTAGTGTAGATTAGTAGATACACACTGTGACTATATAACTTAGGACTTAGCCAATTTTGTAGTATCTAGTTTTAAGAATATGATTTTATGAGGGCAGTTTTTGGAAAACCTCCAAACATCATATCTTATGGTTTACTAGGTCATTTTGGCTATAAATTTGAGAATTGTTAGTTTACTGTATTGTGTATCAATTTGGCAAATTTGAGGCATATTGGCTTTTTGAGTCATATTTTATGTCAGTTCAAAGTTGGCTGTTGAGTAGGTACTTTGATAGTTTTTCTTGGTGTTCATGTTTACTACCACTACTACTGCTGGTTCTCCTCCTGCAATGGTGGTTGTAGAACAAAGGTTATGGGCCTTTCGTCAAGAATTCTTATCTTCAATGGCCAAAATTATGCGTATTGTGCAGCGATGGTTGAATCGTCGTTTGAAACTGCTGACTTATTGGGGGTCTTGGATGGCTCCCTTGATGAAACAGATCTAAGTTGGGTGAAAAAGAATTTAATGGCAAGGAACAATCTAATTCTTTGTATTTCAAAAAAAATTGTCATGTCTCGACCGAAAATGAAGAAAGCGAGCAAGATTTGGACATCACTGAAATCCGCTTTTGAGAAAGCCAATGTTCAAGGGGAGCTCTTGGTGGCTGGAAAAATTTGGGGTTAAAAATACTCGGGGGGTACTATGGTCAAGTATTGTTACAATTTTTGTGCACTCATTGATGCTCACTCTTCTGCTGGGGGGTCATTTCATGAGTTTCAACAGACACAGCTTTGCTTATTAGAGGTCTCCTTAGTAGCATGAAGGGTGAGTTTGTTCAGTTAAAAAGTCATGATAAAGCTAGCTGGTCAGTTCAGTTAGCATATAATCTTATATTGGAGGAAGAGACTAATACTAAACTCCTTGAAGGAGAAGGAAAGGTTGTGGGAAGTACGATGATTCCTCTGGAGATTATTCGTTTCGACACAGACAACTTTGAGTACTTTACTGGGGGGTCGTCTTCTCACTCGTAGTTACTCACGTGTTTTTAACATTGTTATGAACTGGTATCATGGGGGGCTCATAAAAATTGGGGTTTAAAAAGGTCGGTGGTTCTCGAGGGGAACTTGTAACCGAAAGAGTTTTCGCCTAAAG
>JBBHKE010001064.1:0-96624 GCA_037447655.1 Zygnema cylindricum | reverse complement strand
ATTATTTGTACCTTTTTACTTGTAAAAGTATAATTTTGCACGGTCGGACGTCGTCCGTATTCCACACTATTTAAAACGAAGGAAAAATATATATTATTTTTACGCTAATTAAACCTTACCTTAAATAGTATAATGAAAAATTTAGAACCATTTACTCTATTTAAGGTGATAGAGTCAAAATTTAGGGCAATCGAATTAGCGTTATTTACTCTACTTACGATTCGCGGTGTAGTTGTATGAAATTTATCAGTCCGTACTTAAAACTTCTCATTATTTGGTATAGATGTATAAAATATGGGTCAGGTGAAGGCATCGATACGTGAAATCGAGTTGTTGCCACTGAAAATCACACTCATATTTGATTCCCATTCATAAAGACGAGGGAAAGTCGCGAGAACGTGATATCACATGTTCAAGCATTGAATATGTGAACACTGACTATCACGGCTACAAAAAGTGTATCCAAATTAGTGTTAGGTGCATAAAATTATAGTTATTTTTGTTGGTGTTAGGCCCAAAAACCCAAAATATAGTTAATAACACTACACTACTTGTTTATTTACGCTAATTATTAATGTTGTGTACCGAGGGTGACTTGCCAATATTCGATATGTACCTAATTTTGGGTTCCCGATAATCAATATATAGTTGCGATATGTCAAGAATATGATACCGCGATATTTATGCAATATATCGGTGGATATCACGATATTTTTTTATCGCTAATACATCAAAGTGACGCAAGGCAGAGGTTGCAAACGGTTAACCAAAATTGTAATGGACCGTTAATCGACCGCCCGCGTCGGATAAGGAACAGATTCGGGTACGAAATTTGAGGGGCCAGGCGAATTTGGGCAGTTTATTCACAGATTAGGAAAAAAAATTCGGTTACGATCGACTAAGCAAAAAACGAAAAAAATGAAAGTTTTGTAATGTCCATACTATCCAACATTATTGTACTTTGTCCTCATGGCATCATAGGTATAAGGGAAATTTACCATTAATTTTGTAACTATTCGAGTACGGGCATGTAACACTAATAGTGGATCAAAATTGTTCCTAAATGGGTATTTACGTAATACGAAAATAGAGTTTTGAATTTGATAGACGTTTGCGAAAAAATCGCACAATTTGGGGTTGTATTTTAAAAGATATAGTGATTGGTGTATTTAGGTGACAACGCAAGGTCAAAATAACGATTGGGTGTTCCTTGTTACGTGTCAAGGGTCAAACTATCCGCGGAATTTAAGGCGTACGTTTATAAAGTACAAAACAAAATCAATATTTCGTTTGGTACGCACGATGGTTCGTTTCGTATAATTTTGAGTACGAAACGTCACTTTCAGTTTAGGGAATTTCGTAGGAAGTTTCGCGTGCGAAATTTGCGACGCACGTTCGTGCGAAGTCCCGTTTCGTTTGGCGCGCACTTTGGCACGTAAATGTTACGTAGTGAAACATAGAGTTTGATTGGTTAAAAATGTTACCTAGTTAGTAAGAGATTTCGCACAGTTTGAGTCATTGCTGATCAATGATTGGCCAAGGTAAAACCTGTTCAACAGAGCGTAGACTTTGGCCTGGCGAGTCCAAGGCGATGGTGGATAAATAGTGAAGTCTAAGAGGAGAGTACACATCTTTTCATTTGGGAAAAATTGTGATCTTGGTCCTGAGCGATTAAAACCAAATTGGAGCATTAGCATTTTGGCATTGAAATCTCTTACAAACTTAGTAGTGTTTTAGTAGTTAAGAGATATAATTATTAAGAGTGGAGAGTAGAGGAAAACACTTTAATAAGAAAGGTTGAGCCACGAGGGCAAGAGACCAAGCTAATGTTATGTGGACAGAAGCTTCTTCTAATTTGAAGTTTATCCTTATATGAGTGCTTTCCAATGTGGATGTTTATTTTCCAATGTGTGGAATGTGTGGTTGAAATTGATTGAAGTAATGGGATATCCTGAGAGGTTAGACATCCTATTAAATATGGTATCAGAGCTTGGTTAGAAACCAAGGAGAAGTTTGCTCACTCAAATATCGACTGCCGTGACCGGTGAGGGTGCTCTAACCTGTGTCGGTAGAACCACAATGTGAAGTGGTAGGGGATTCGAGGGAAACTGAGTGATCACACTGCCAGCGGCCGCTGGTTAGATGCGGGGCCTACTCGAGTCTTAAAGACTAAGGCGAGGTGGGCAGTGTAGCCACCGCTGAAACTCACTCCAATTACCTAGAGGTCAAACAAACTTGCCTTCTCATAGCAATGATTCATGTGAAGAGGGAGGGCTTGAAGCCATGAACGGTGAGGATGTGACGATTAGAGAACAAAAGATCCTGATGTATTGGAAAATGGGAAATTTGTTAATGGTGGAGAAAGAAAGTGGAACAATTTACTTCTTCAAGAGCAAAGGAGTCCAGAAATGAGTTAAAACTTCTCAAACCCTAAATTGTTACCTTTGAGAGCTTTTCAATTTTGCTGTTGCAAAATTTATGGTTGAACTTTACCTTTAAAAGCTTTTCAGTTGCAAAATTTGTGGGGAAATTCTTACCTTTTTGCATCAATGTTTGGGAAATTGAAGAATTGAATTTGCACTAACTTACTTTCAATGTCTTATTGATTTCTCATATTTTGATCTTTTTCAAAGGATTTGTTAAGGAGAAGAAGTTTTGGATTAAAGCAATCAGAGGACTTCAAACTTGCAGCAAAATTCTTTGGGAAATTATATTCTATCTTCCTTTTACTCGATTTCATTTTTGTGATAGTGGCAAATTCGGCGTGGAAACGTGAAATGGAAAATGCCTTGAATGTTTTTAAAAAACCTAGTATGAAATTGGTCAAAAGATTTAATAATCATGCTGTTGCTGTGGATGAAACAATTACTGAGTTGCAAAGTGAATTGAAGGATGTTAAGGAAAATGAAAATGTTTCAAATCAAAAATTGAATTAGCTTATTAATTTAATTCACACCAGAAATGATGTTAATGACCAAAAGGGTGAGAGTAGTAAGAGAAATGCCAGTTTTCGAGAAGATAATCACGATAGACCTAAGAAAATAAAGGTTCTAAATTGTCTATCAGTGAAGCACCATCATTTGATGGTAAAAAAATTCATGAGTTAGATGCCTGGATTTTTCATTTGGATGGAGTATTATTTGGAATCTATAAACTGTGATCGTGATGATTACACTTCTTTTGTTGTTAGCTGTCTGAAAGGTGATGCTCAAATTTGGTATTACACTTAAAAGAGGTCTAATTTGATTCCTGATAATGCTTATTGGGAAATTTTTAAAACCGCAATCAAATCACGTTTCTTGTCTATCACTTATAAATCCATAATGGAAGAAAACTGGTTGAACTCTAAGCAAACAAAAACTATGAAAGATTATATTATGGAATTTGACTCATCTAGCATTCATGTCATAGGTTTGACTAACGAAATGGCTAGGTTGCATTTCTTGAACTATCTGAATCCTATACTGAAATCAAAACTGAAACATCAAAAATTTATTAATTTGAAGGAATTACAATATAAGTCATTCGAATTAGAGGATCAGTCGTGGTATAATCGTGAAACTCGATCACTCAACGGAAATTTCAATGAAGTATCATACTTGGGTGAGGAGGAATTTGAGGAAGAAGGTTTGAATGCAGGTCTGGTTAATAGGCATAATATCTTATGGAGAAATCAAAGGGGTGGACAGTGTGTTAATGTAGGAACTAAATTTCAAAAAAGATGGGGATACATTAAGAGTCGTAAACCGAGCATTAATTCTCAAAAACCTAATTTTACCATTCCCACATGCACTATTTGTCAAAAAATAGGTCATAGGGCATCTGAACGTGCACAACTGAAGAAAATTAATTGTTATAACTGTGGAGGGGAGGGTCATTTCAGCAAAAAATGCACAAAACCGAAGAAGAAAGTCACTTGTTTTAAATGCAGAGGTCCAGATCATTACGCTAAGGATTGTACAAATAAGGGATCTTTTAAAACAGTTGATGTCAATGAAAGTTTTTAGGAAGATATTGCATTATACCTAGCTGAACAAGAAGCCCAGGAGGTGGGAAACGGAAAAGACTAGTTGAAAGTCCTCAATGAGTAGACCAGATCAAAAGGTTAAATAGTTAACTCTGCAAGGTTAGCTAATGAATAGAAAGGCTATTATAGCTGAATTTATTATGATGCTAGCAACACTCCATAGTTTGAATAATCCTTCTGATCTCTTAACAACAGACCTATGTTAGGACAGTTAAGTAACGATGACACCAGACACAGTTTCATCAGATTTGAGTCTTTAGTGGAAAGAAAACCATTGAGAGTTATGGTAAAATCAGGTGCTACACATAATTTTATTTCACATAAGTTTGTTGAGGAAAATAAAATTCCTACAGTCATAAGGGAAAAACCTTTACATGTTCAAGTGGCAAATGGTAATAAATCCACATTAGATTTATAAACTGACATAATAGAAGATGATATCGAGGGTCATAAAATGAAAGTTGTGTGTGAAATAATCAATTTGGGTAGTGAGGAGCTAATACTGGGAAAGCCTTGGTTAAATGAACATAACCTTTAAATTAATTGGGAAACTAACACCTTGAAAGTGAAGTCTGAAAACGGTTGGAAGGTTTTATGAGCATTACCTTCAAAGAAGTTGCATAAGAATCATATAAATAACATAACCAAGTTGGGAGTGGAAGGTTTAATTTTTGCTAAACAATTTAAAAAGCAATTAAAAGATAAAACAAATCATGCTTTATTGTTATTAGTAACTAAGGCATTTACTGATGAAGGGGGGGGAGAAAACACTAACATTGATGTTATTCCTAAATCAGACACCATTAAAACTGTTGAAAAACAAAAATCTGATTTTGTAACTTACATTAATACATCTGATGCTACTTTTAAAGATTTGATTTTTGAATTTAGAGATGTTTTCCCAAGTGACTTACCTTCAAGGAGGCCACCTTACCGAGATGTGGAACATGTTATTAACCTTGAACCTGGATGTAATCCCCTGTCACAGGAATTTATAAGCATAGCTTTTTTGAGCAAGAGGAGTTAAAGAAACAGATCAAGAAGCTTCTAGAGAAAGGACATATTAAACCCAACAAATCACCGTACGGAGCACCTGTTTTATTCGTCAAAAAGAAAGACGGAACGTTGAAGATGTGTGTCGACTATCTTAGTCTGAATAAGATTACAGTGAAGGATAAGTATCCGTAACCTTTAATTTCTGATTTGATAGATCGTTTGAATGGCGCTAAATTATTTTCTTTGATTTATCCGAATAGTGGCTTTAATCAGGTGCCAATTACAACTGAAGATGTTGATAAAACTGCTTTTAGAAATACAGTTGGTCATTTTGAATGGATAGTGATGCCATTTGGTTTGACGAATGCACCACCTACTTATCAAAGATCAATGATCTAAACATTTTCAGATTATATAGATGAGTTTGTTCACGTGTTTATAGATGATATTTTAATTTCCAGCGAATCTAAAAAACAACATGTAATTCGCCTAAGGAAAGTGTTGGAAAGGTTAGGGGAAATAAAGTTATATGGAAAATTGTCAAAATCCAGCTTTCTTAAAAATGAACAATTATTTTTGGGACATATAGTTAGTGGGGAAGGTGTTAAAACAAATCCATCCAAAATAATTGCAATACAAAATTGGAAGCAACCCACTAATGTCATAGAAGTTAAATCATATTTCGGATTGGCCACTTATTACAGGAAATTTATCAAGAACTTAAGTATGATCGCCGCACCATTGACGAATTTACTTCGGGAGAAGGAGACGTTTGTGTGGGGAGCCGATCAAGAGAGAGCTTTCGAGGAACTAAAAGGGAAGTTGACCTCTACCCCTACACTGGTGTATCTTGATCTTGTTGGGGAATTTGAAATTTTGATCACAACTAATGCATCTGATAAAGGTCTAGGTGCAGTCATAAGTCAAAAAGTCGGCCACATTTTCATCCTTTTGCTTTTCAGTCCAGGAAATTTAATGATGCTGAAAAAAACCATCAAGCACAGGAAAAAGAATTACTTGCAATTGTTCATGCATTGGTGAAATGACATTGTTATTTGCATAATAAAGAATTTAAAATTCACTCTGATAATAAGGCACTCTCCTATCTACAAAGATTAAGTGATGCACAGATTAGGTGGATGCAGAAATTAGCATATTTCAAATTTAATGTCAAACATATTCCTAGAAAGACAAATGTAGTCGCAGTTCCTTTAAGTAAATGTTAGGAAATAAGTGTGATGGTTAGGGATGAATTGTTTTTATATGTTGTTAGAAATGGTTATGATAAAGATCTTTATTTTGCTATGATTTGGAAGAATATTTCGGGAGGGAATTCTGACCCATTGAATGAGAGGCATGTCAAAAACTTTAGAATAGAAAATGGTTTACTGTATTTGCGAACAGGGGATAGGTTATGCATTTCTAAAATGGGAGACTTAAGAAAACAACTTTTACAGGAAGCCCATGAGTATTGAGGACATCTAGGTTAAGATAAAACTCTTAATCGGTTGCAAAGTAGATTGTTTTGGCCAAGAATGGCAAATGAGGTGTCGAAAAATGTAGAAAGTTATGTCCCTTGCCAATAGAGTAAACCAAGTAACCACAAACCTAGGGGTCAATTAAAACCTTTAGATATTTTTGAAAGACCATGGGAATCTGTTAGTATGGATTTTATAGTCAAGTTACGAGCTACATCTAGAAGAAATGACAGTATCATGGTCGTAGTCGATAGGTTCAATAAAATAGCAATCTTCATCCCTTGCAAAACTACTCATTTAGTTGTAGATATTATAAAGTTATATTTTGACAACGTGGTCAGACATCATAAAGTTCCCTTGTCTATAGTCAGTGCTAGGGATTCTGTATTTACGTCTGCATTTTGGAAAGAATTGCAACAAAATTTAGGCACTGAATTAAAAATGAGTACCTCTTATCTTTCAGACAGATGGACAGACATAAAAGATGATCCGTACGCTAGAAGAAATGCTTAGGACTGTTTACAATGGAGTTCATAACACATGGGAATCTAAACTGCCATTAATGGAATTTGCATACAATTCATGTAAACGTGCTAGTATTCTCACCGTTTGAAGTTGCATACGGATACCAACCGAGAGAAGCTTTAGACTTAATAACATGGGTCACTTAAAAGAATAGGGGTTGTTGAACGAAATTTTGGGAATACATTCAAACGGTTTGGAAAACAGTCCGTGATGCATTAGTAGAGGCACAAAGAAGGCAAGAACTAAATGCTAACCGCAAACGGGGTGATTGTATGGTAAGCACAGGTGATAAGGTTTGGCTTTCAACAACTCATTACAGGTGCAAGATCGAGGGACAATCAGATCCTACTGGGAAATTTGCTCCTAAGTACATTAGACCATTTACAGTAATCGAGATGATATCGTCAGTTGCTGCCAAATTGGACTTTCCACCTTCAAGCAAAAAATCATCCAGTGATACACATCAGCCAGTTAAAACGAACAAATCTTCGACCAACTAATAGAGAATTGGAATTGGATCCCTCAATAATTATAGAACCTGAGGTTCACAGATGGGTAATAGATTGGGTTGGTCAACGGTTTAAGGTCGACAATACTATATTATGGCAAGTACATTATCTAAGAAGGCCAGAAGATGAGTTAACTTTAGAAGATAAAAATTCCGAGTTTTTGCAAAGGCATTGGAGGGAATAATAATATAGAAATCCCGTCTTGAGAATAAAATGTGTTTTAACTAAGGTCAGTTAAATATAAGGAGGGGATGATGTAACAGTAAGAGTGGATCAAACTTGTTCGTAAATGGGTATTTAAGTATTACAAAAATATAGTTTTCAATTTGATAAACATTTGCGAAAGAATCGCACGATTTGGGGTTGTGATTGGTGTATTTCGGCGACAACGCGAGGTCAAAATAAAGATTGGGTGTTCATTGTTACAGGTTAAGGGTCAAACTATCCGCGGAATTTAAGGCATTTGTTTATAAAGTACCAAACGAAATCAATATTTCGTTTGGTACGCACGATGGTTCGTTTCGTACAATTTTTAGTGCGAAACGTCACTTTCAATTTATGGAATTTCGTAAGAAGTTTCGCGTGCGAAATTTGCGTTGACGTTCGTGCGAAGTCGCATTTCGTTTGGCGCACACTTTGGCATGTAAATGTTACGTAGTGAAATGTAGCGTTTGCTTGGTTATAAATGCTATGTAGTTAGTAAGAGATTTCACACGTTTTTGCATTGGTCAGTTTGAGTCCTTGCTGATCAATGATTGGCCCAAGTAAAACTTATTCAACGGAGCGTTTACTTTGGCCTGGCGAGTCTAGAGCGATGATGGATAAATAGTGAAGTCTAAGAGGAGAGTAAACATCTTTTTTTTTAGGGGAAAAGTTTGTGGAAATTCTGACTGATCTTGGTCCTTAGCGATTAAAACCAAATTGGAGCATTGACATTTTGGCATTGAAATCTCTTACAAACTAAGTAGTGTTTTAGTAGTTAAGAGATAGAATTATTATGAGTGGAGATTAGAGGAAAACACTTTAATAAGAAGGGTTGAGCCACGAGGGCAAGAGATCAAGCTAATGTTATGTGGACAAAAGCTTCTTCTAATATAAAATTTATTCTTATGTGAGTGCTTTCCAATGTGGATGTGTATTTTCCAATGTGTGGAATGTGTGGTTGAAATTGATTAAGTAATGGGATTTTGTGAGAGGTTAGGCATCCTATTACAGGGCGTGTACGGGTCATCTCGACAAATCGAGTTTTGTTTAACTTTTATATTCGTAAACGTGTTTCGGGTAACGGTTAACGATTTTAGAGCGTGTATAACTTGGTCGGGCGTCGTGTACTTAGATTTTGAAAAAAAAATGGTCGGATTGATTATCTAAAATTTTGAATTTTGCCACCTCAAGCGCTAAGGGTAACCTTCCATCAGGTGTTCCCAATAATCGTACGGTCACGTTTACTGGCAGTAATACTTGTAACACCTTTCCATCAGGTCGTGCCACTGAAGCAAAAGTTGCTTACGTGTTAGATTGCGATTGGTACCACAGAGGATCTTGTTGAGCTGCGCGGGAATAATGAAAGTTTTGAAAAGGACAAAACTGCAACTGCGTATTTGTACGGGCGTATGCTGATTAATATATCTAGTAGCGTCACGCTAATGTACAATCTGTACGTCCTTGTATTTGTCGCTGTACCAACGGTTACGAAAACCTTTGCATAATGAAAATTTGTACAAATGTCTATGAATGTACCATTTTTATGTTCGTGTATTATTGCTGTACCAGCTGAGGCGTGACAGAATGTCCAAAACTAAGATTTTGTCGTCGAGCAGGGTGGCTTTAATATCAGAAGGTACACGCCATTTGCCACATGTAAGTTTATAACTTCGCGTCCGTCGTGGATCGACTCTGACTTTTACAAGCGGACCAATACACGTGTCCTGTAAGCACAAAGTGTCATCCGGAGGACAGTCGGAGGAGACTAGCCAGACATTGCATAGAAGGGGCGTTTGCGTCGAAATTCGAAATCGGACGGTGGAAGTTTTCGCCAAAAAGTTTGGAGAATCTTTAAGAATTTATAGTAAACATCTTTTGTAACAAAAAAAAAAAACACTAAGGCTTAGTACGGAGGTACTTTCTACATTAAACAAGCCCACTTTTCGCCTGATGGAAGGTTACCCTAAGTCAATGACATTTTCAAAAGCACCCCCATGGCGCGCGCTCAGTGGCGGGGAGGGGGTGGGGATCTTCCGTTGATACAATATCGCGATTTAATCTGTCGGTCCCAGTGCGATATAATGAGGCCTCCGACAGATCGATATTCAATATATTGAATATCGAATTTATCCCGATAAAATTTTACCGATACATAACATTACTAATTATTGCTAAACTAAACGACTATCAGTACCGTCGGGATTGTCACGCATCGCACATGCCATGTGGCCTCCGGACAAAAACGTCCACCAAAATCCAGCCGAAAATCATTGCCGAAATATATTTCGTTGTCACGCTCTTTCCGCCATTCCGGTTTCGTGGTTAATAGCGCAAAGAGTAATGATTTCTGTGGACAATGACATGGTACGGACGCACATTTGCTGCATTCACACAGGGAATGAATGATGAATGAGATGAGGAAATGAATGTCCTTTTGTTTTGTTTGGACGTGAATCGTCCTTGACGTCATCTCACGTCAACTAAAACGTCGCGATGTCATTCATGTTGCCTTACGATTAAGTACCGAATGACTCGAATCCGTCCGTACCAAGCCATCGTTTTTGACCCGTACAACGACATGTAATTTTTACAAGATGACCGATCGAGATCCTCAAACAAAAAGGGACGCGTAAAAAAAAAAAAACATAAACAAACCTCACCCGAAAAGAAAAGTGGCGACAAAAACAAGCAACCTGCATAGTCATATTTGAGCCATACTTTTACTTCTCACTCTCTCCTTCCCTCTCTCACTCCCACTCCCTCTCTCTTTCTCTTTCCTTCTCCTTCTCCCTCTCTCTTTCTCTTTCATTCTCCTTCTCCCTCTCCCTCTCCCCTAAATCTGCCCTCTATTTTCCCCTATTCGTCTCCCAAAATTGACATCCTCCCTCTCCCTCTTCCCGAAATCGGCACTTTTCCTCTCCGTCTCCCTCCCTCTCCCTCTCCCTCTCCCTCTCACTGCAGAACTAGTACCAGCAGGACAGCTGACAACAACTGCAGAAGCAAAATTAGGGTTTCCTGTACAGGATTACTTAACTTCTCTGACAGTAGCCAGGAGTTGCAGGTTACCTGGGCGCATTATTCCGGGAAAGCGGGGCATGAAAGGAGTTTCTTCGAATTGTTATCAAACGACGTCTGGATTCGGGAAATTTCTAGGAAGAGTCGTGACTTGTGGACTGAACTCCGTGGAGGATCAAGGGTTTGTAAAAATGTCAGGGAAGAGTAACCGAATGGCTGCCATATTGGGCAAAATTGCCGTTCAAGGCCGCGGTTTGCCAAGTTTGGTGGTTTTCGATTTAGATTATACCTTGTGGCCATTTTATTGGTGAGATTCATTGACCTGTTTGGCATTCAAATGCATGACAGTCATGTGTTTTCTATGATTCTAATATGAATCACTCTTGATACTTATCAGTTATGTCAATTGGCCTTGATTCAAACCGTTTAGGTCGACAGGAGCAACATGTGACATCATCAGAAGTTGATGTGCTATTAAAAAATATATTTTTTATTAGATTTTTTATGAACTTTCATGAAATTTTTAACCTCCATGAACGTTTGGGGCTATGAAAAACACGCTCAGGAATTCAGCGCATAGTCCTCAACCGTGTGAGAATTTTCATAGTGGAAATTGTGTGCTTAATTGTGCGAAAACGGAAAAAAAAGTCGCTGAATTTCTGTTTATTTTTTTCATAAATTATGAGCAAAATATGGGAACTTTGTGGATCACACAGTATTTATTATTTTGTAACTTTTACGTTATTTATTTTGGACATAGTTGCCTGGGACATGTGTGCTGAAGCATCGCAGATTGGTAGTTAAACAGGATTTCAGTGAGTACGTACCATGAAATCTGGATAGTCATCCCTCTTTTTTGAATGGGTGAGAACCTTTGAAAATCGTCTTCCTTTTAAAAAATTGACAAAGGAAACAAATGATTATGGGCTGAAAAAAAGTATATAGCTACTGATTGGAAGATAAATCATTCACTGCTATCGCGTGATTTGTGGTGGCAAGCTTGTAATGTCGTTATGAAGGCTATTAACGTGTATTGTTATTATTGTAAAGGAATCATTACCGTGGGTTTTATGTTAGTGCTATTTTTTTTTTTTATTTAGTTCCAAATGACGTGGCTGGTTTTAAACTGTTAAAGAATTAGCGGTAAGAAAAGGACAATTAGTGTCGTTGACACTGTTTTACGTTCAAAGGGTAAAAGATAGGGACGCTGATATAGTGTCATTGACACCAATTATATTTTACTTCGTTGCTGGCACAATTCCCTCAAAGGTGGTGCATTTTGTGCCGATTTCTGTTTTGCATTAAACAGACGCAGCTAATTTACTCAAAGACCATCAAACTTTTCAAATAGTGTGGATCATCCATCGTGGTGACATTGTACTTAGCTCGATATATATTTTGTTGCTATCGACATGCATGAGTTCCTCAATTTTGTGGGCGCTAGCGGTTTGTCCATTCACGTATTTATTTTTATTTTTTACTGTTATAATGTTTCTTAATAAAACCACCTTACCGCGAAGCCACCTTACTGTGCATTTCATCTATTGAATGCTTTACTTTTGGACAATTTATTGTTGCGCATTCACTTTAGTAGTATCACATTTCCTTCCCGTTTACTGTTACGTTGAATCTATGTGATTTCTTAATTGTGCGAAATTGTGATTTCTTAATTGTGCGAAATTGTGATTCTGCAATTTAAAGCTTGATGTGAAGCTGTGAGCTTAATTTTGTGTATTTGTAGATAGTTGAAGGCTTATTTTCAGGGAATGGAAGTGCTGTGCGTTTCTGACGTAGCTGACTTGCTTCAATTCTCAAGTTGAGAGAACTCAGAGGTGTTTGGGTTTGTTGTTCAATTTGGTATTAATGAGGTTGAGCACTGTTGCGAAGTACGGTATATGCAAATTAAGATTTCTTGAAAGTAATGTAGCAATCATAGCATGCTCTACAGCTAAGCCTATGAATGCTTCCCGGTCCACATGGCTACTTGTTGCGGTGACGATTTTAACTTGTTAAAAATATTACGTGGATTCATGGAAGAAATCATCAGTGGCAACTAGCAGAAATAAATCTTGTTTGATTGTCAGCCTTAGACAGCTATGTGGTTTAATGCGCTGGTAATTTCTTAGAATGGAAGATAAATCTGCTTTCTTTTGAAAAGGAAAACGAGGTTCCTTAATGCATGAATAGCCATCAAGCAAATTTTGTCCATAATGTGCCGGGTAATGTTGATTGGACTTAACACGAATTCAAATTGAGCTTATTGATTTATTTGAAATCCATCTTAACCATGCTCACATCGCACATGCTGACAGAAATTTCTATGTTATTGCAGTGATTGCATGTCAATGAGTTCAAAACCATGGCTTTTCCCGGAGGTGATGGGTGTGATCGGAGCGTTGCAACAAGCCGGAGTACCAATGGCCTTAGCTTCACGGACAGAGACTCCTGATATTGCACAATCGTTCTTGAATACTCTTGGGATAAGCGATATTTTCCCAATTAAGGTACAAATCGCCAACCATGGAGTTTTTCTCAAGGTGTCTTTGGAAGTGTTTGATGTTTTTACAATATGTTATAGCTACCTCTATGTCATATCTGATCACATTGCCAAAAAGGGCATATTTGCAACCCACATATTTCCATTTTATCGAGTTTGCTCATCTACTGCAGTATACTCTAGAAAATTACGGCAGAATGAGAGTGGGTGTACACAACTGGTGCTGTATGGTGCATATAAGTTCTGATCCTGGAATCTCTTTCCTCAGAGACTTTGATGTCAGCGAAACATTTCTTTTTGAGCGACAACATGTGTTGTGATGCCCTTCATTCTATGTTGAATTTTGTAATGAGCCATTCATTTTCTTCTGAGTACTCAATCAGCTCACTCTTTTCAGACTCGCTTCACAGATGTGTTTTATTTCTTGTGGTTGCAGGAAATGTATCCCACACATACACATAAAACAGAGCATTTTGCAGCCATTCAAAAAAAAACTGGTGTGCCATACACTGAGATGCTTTTCTTTGATGACGAGGAGCGAAATACACGGACGGTACAATGCGAAGAGCCCACTCTCCACATTCGTTTTCTTTTGTTCATTTTATGGATCAAGTTATCCGCCTCAGTTTATGCAATATGTCTTGACTGTTTGTTAATCATTTAGCATTTGAAAAGTGCTTTACTTGTATTGCCTTGTGAAGTTGGAAATTGTGTGTTGGACGTCCGGATACGAACGTTTACGAAGCTTTTTCTAACTTGGTTTTTATGTTTTAACTGCAGATTAAAACGCTGGGTGTGACATGTATCCTGGTGGACGATACTGGTGTGTGTCTTGAATCAGTTCGTCAGGGACTGCAGAAGTACTCTTTGTCTTGATGGAATATACCGGTATTGGCTTAATTTGTGAGCTTAACGTTCAATAAGTTGGATCAACCTCTAGTTAATTTTATGTATTTTATTGCGACACCCATTGTGTAACGTTCCTGATGCTGACATGATACTTTTTTATAACAGACTGGTATTAGGTGATATCATATCGAAGACACTACCATTAGAAATACTAATGATTATATAAATATGGCCAAATATAGTCGTCAAATTATGACTAGACTAAAAGATAGCATATTCTTTTTAGGGCCAAGTGCTCAAGAGAGTCCTGTACCGTCATATTCATTATTTAGAGATACAAAAACAAGCTCATGTGGCATTCTCATGTTCTAGGATGAGTCCAGCTGAATCCAAAGGAAAGACCAATACTGGATTTTTCAAACATTTTAATCGAATAAAATATTTCTTAGAATCTCTGAAAGGCAATTTTTGGGGGTTCTTGTTTTTCTGAACATGCTTCAATTGTTCTTTTAGTTGATAAAGTGATTTCACAGCTTGACGGGTTTTCTCAAATACAGCGCCTGTAATGGGAAAATTGTCTTAAAATGTTCTTAAAGATTTGTACTAATTAAACTTTTATGGACAGACGAGAGGGCCTAAGATTTTTTTCGAGAACACTACCAATTATTAATTGCTTCAAACTGCCTCTGCAAATGGCTAAGGCTATGAAATAGTGGAATTTGTTCCTACAAATTTGTGATTGATTCTCATGACATGCCTTTTAAGTCACGATGAGCAGTAACACTAAGCCTGGTTCGTCCAAATTGAAAAAGGAAAATGTTGGAAAAAGGTGGTGGAAAAAAGAAATATGATTCCAACACCTTAAAGTCGACATTTGAATTATATACAAGGTGTGCAAATCTAACGTTTAATGACTCTGACACTTATTGACACAGCTTCAGTTTGATATCCATGCTTGAAGTGGATGATCATTGAAAGAGAAGAGAACTATATCCCTGCATCCCGGAATACACAAAATGACATTATTTTTTTGGTCCAAGGAACGCTGCTTCCAGTGCTTCATGTATACTCTCTCGGGAAGAACCCTCAATCAAAAGCACCTTTTCCCGTGATTTGGATCCTTTAAGTAGTGAAACTTGCCTTTTCTTCACACCCACTACCTGCGTTACAGTTTAGGCCAAACACCATAAATATTAACAAATGAAGCCACAGGATCCGAAGTTCGTTGACATATTGGATTGCTAGCACTTGGAGGCACATAACTATACATGTTGGAGTTAGACCAGCACTAGAGCAGATGAAAAAGAGCACCGAGATGGAAACAGAAAAATGAAGTGAAGTGACAGAGTAATGAACCTAGAAACTGAGGGACAAACCTCAGCAATATAATCCAGAACAGCTTCGTTTGCCTCCCCGTCACGAGGAGGCGCATTAATGGCTACACCAACCATATCTCCAATATCTGCACACATGTTACATCATCTATTTGACATGTTACAGCCATAAAGCGAAGCAATACATAGAGCATAACATCGACACAAACTCCAGCATCTCAGTTACAGCAACTGAGATATCGGAGTTTGCAAGACTGTGATGTGGTAAGACTGTGATTGTCTGACAGGCAGTAGCTCGGAAGCAAAACTCACTAGCTCCGGTATCTCTGAGTAACGCTGAGAATTCAAAAACATCCGAATCACTCAGAGTCATGGAAAAAGAATTAGGAACCAAGGTTTTTTCTTTCACATGAGAAGAAGAAGCTAAAAAATGCTCAAATGCTGTATCACTCTTTGAATGCAACACATGTCACCTCCCGAAAACCCAGAGCCTTGCATCACGCAACCAGCAAGCCTACCAGTTATGGCGGCACGTTTAGCTCCAGGTTTACACCGAATAGCCACAGACACAGCTCCTGTGTCGGTCACACGTGCGTACGCAGAAGCTATGGATGCATCCTCGTCCGTACTGCCTGGCTTTACTGCCTCTTGACGGCGATTCTTTGACCGTGAGGACATCGCGTGCACCGACAGTCTTGGCGTCAGCACATGACAGCGTGTCACTCCCAGGGACAGGAGTGACGTCATTCTTGAAGCTCGCGTTTCGCTAGTAGCATCTTACAGCGGAGGTGGGCGACGCCATGGCACCTGAAAACTTCCAGGGCATCCAGAGCACTTTACTGTAGCGGTTACGTCACCGGTTTGTAAATTGGAAAACTGGAAAATTTTGTGACGAAAGTGATGTAAATCGGGAGCCTTGCCTCGATGTTCAATACGGGAGCACACTCAGCACAGTTACACCATGTATCGTTATTAGCGTCAATGTTGTTTTTGCCAATTAAATCAAATTTTCTCCGTGCACACATGACTGGAATCCTTTCGAAGACGCCAATCGAAAGACAAGATCCCTCAACTGTCGGATTAGTAATCCAACCAGTGCGCTCGTGAGAAAGAGTGGCACACTTTTAAATTCCCATACGGTTTTATCACGTCGTATGATTCATATAAAGGGAATTGCTAATCGCAGTGACAATTTTTGCTGCGCGCAGGCACTTGCGTCAGCTTGTCAAAAATTGTACATTTTAAGTACAGATTAGTACAAGTTACGTACCGTTGAGTTTAGATTTGACGGTCAATCCGTCGAACAACTTTGACTTGCGAAATATTGTAACAACCGGTTAAAAAAGTGCCGCGCTTGCGAACGTCGACCGTCATAAAAAAAACAGTAATTCACACGGCCGGCCAAAGTTTACGGTAACAAAACTGCAGCAACCACATGTGAATAAAAGTGTTACGTCGCATGACACTTTCTCACTTTACGTGAACTCCACTTTTGAGAGCACAAGCTGTCGTATTTTAAATAGTGTGGACTGATTTGGTAGCGCGTGACGATATCTCGCAAGTCAAAGCCGTCCAAACGGATTGACCGTCAAATCTTAACTTAAAAGGTACACCGTGAATCGCTATTAGCGTGTTGGTCGCTAATTGAGGTACCCTGTTTTTTTGGGCAAATTCTCAAATAGAATTAGACATTCTAAATGTTCCTACACGTTATTTGAGGTGTTCCATAAAATTGACAGAAAAAAAGTAACAGGGTTGAGTTGTACATCGTTCGATAGAGAATTAAACGTCATCGGACGGTCGCTGATCAAAGTAGCGATCAAAGTAGCGATCTAAGAAGATCACATGAAAAGCCCATAACACAACTTGCGCCCACCAAAGGCCTACGATAAAACGCCTACTTTTGAACTATGGGATAAATTACTAAATTTATTCGCACGAAACCATAGTTCAAAAGTAGGCGTTTTTATGGTAAGCCTTTGGTCGGCGCCTTTATCGTAAGTTGTGTTATGGGCTTTTCATGTGATCTTCTTAGATAGCTACTTTGTTTAGCGACCGTCCGATCGTCCGAATCTGACGGTGTAAATGATTTTTTTTGGTCCGAATGTTTTAATTGGCCCAATTTTTGGTTCGAATGTTTTAATTGGTCCGAATAGGTCCGAATACAATATGGGTCTTAAGGTCATATTCTATGTTTTGCGTACAATAGGCATATTGTACTTTCACCTACTTTTGAACTATACACGAAACGAAATAAACTTCGTACACGATAACAAAACGGATTAAGGGAACCGCGTATAAATATCGATGAAACTAAATGATAAAAACGCGCGTCGTTACGCGCCACCAAATCAAACCATAAAGTGTCTGCGCGCAGCAATCTTATTTACATGTGGTTGCCGCAGTTTTGTTACCGTAAACCTTGGCCGGCCGTGTGAATTGTTGTTTTTTTATGACGGTCGACGTTCGCAAGCGCGGCACTTTTTTAGCCGGTTGCTACAATATTTCGCAAGTCAAAGTTGTTCGACGGATTGACCGTCAAATCTAAACTCAACGGTACGTAACTTGTACTAATCTGTACTCAAAATGTACAGTTTTCGACAAGCTGACGCAAGTGCCTGCGTGCAGCAAAAATTGTCACTGCGATTAGCAATTCCCTTTATATGATATACTCTTTCCACGTTTACGGAAATCCTGCAGTCCAAAACAATCAAATAACGTTCGATTTCCTTCCCTTACTGGAATCGTCATCTCCCGTTTGCCTTGCTTTCGCCTCTTCATGAAAGTACGCTACTGTACTGTACAGTACATAACCGTAACAGTGGCATCTTGTATGGTAATATTTTTCTGAAGATTATGGCTAGCAATGGAGCATCGGCTGCCGAGGAGGTTCTGGATACGACAAGGGCTGGACGAGGAGTGTGGCTGATAAAGGTTTGAAATATATTCTGGCTCTTGTCTCGTCCAATGGAATTACTATTTTTTGGTAAAGCCTTTCTGGCATTCTTGACCTAATTCTAACTGAAACACTCTGACTGTGGTACAATTCTCCGATTCTTAAAAAAATGTGTGGCTCTTAAGGATAGAAATGGCCGTATTTTCAGTTTTGTTCACCTACCAGACTAATTTTTCTGCATAAATTATGTTTATGAACAACAAATTTATAATTGTAGAAGTGATAGAAGTGGCGATCGAAGTGCATGTGAACTGTTTATTGTAGGTTTCCTTAACCAAACAGAACTGTAAGACAACACGGGCCATTGAAAAGTTAAAAATGAGTAATGTTGGTGCTTTTCTTTATTTCAATTATCCAATTCCGGTGTCTCTCTCTCTCTCTCTCTCTCTCTCTCTCTCTCTCTCTCTCTCTCTCTCTCTCTCTCTCTCTCTCTCTCTCTCTCCCCCTCCCCCTCCCGCCCTCTCCCTTCTCCCTCCCTCTCCCTCTCCCTCTCCCTCAGGTTCCGAAGGCAGTTGGAGAAGGATGGAAGAAAGGCGGAGTTGAGGGAGGCGGCAATGAGCCCTTTGGAGTCGTCCGAATGTCCGTTGATCCTCTCAAGGGTGCGGCCGACCCCTCCACTGAGGTGCTCTATCACTTCTCTACTGCGACAGACTAGCCATGGAGTCTACTTGACTTTTGGTTTGCAGGTCGGAAAACGTGGCTATGGTCTTAGAGTGGCGATGCATTTCAATTTAGAATGAAGAGAATCAGATGGCAAAGTGGTTTTATGATTGGTTTCATGGGCTCTATTGCGGGTCGAATGCGGGTCGATTCCATTGGATGTTCTATTAGGTGTGTTATCAGGGAAGGCTTATGTTTCAGTCATGGGCGTTTTGCTATTTTTAGCTGTTTTGCTGAATGTGTTACTCCTTTTTAAAATTAGTTGTTTACGAGATGGATTTATGAGAGTGTCTACTTTCATTATTTTTCAGCAAATTGGGTACTTTTTTTTTTGATTCTCTCTGAATTTCTGTCACCTTTTTCAACCACGGAAGTCTTTAAAAATGGTGCAAGAGTCACTTCTATGCTAACGCAACTTTTTCCAAATAAAGAGTTTTGCAACACATTTTGCGGCATCTCTCACTTAATGTTTTTTTGGTCATGTTTTGGTCATCAATTTGTGATGTTATTTGACCAGATATTTGGTAATATGACCAATAGAGATGACCAAAACATGACCAAAATACCGCAAGCGAGGCTGTGAATTTCAAGGCATATCCAGGATTTTTTTCTTTTGGAGTAATTCTAGTCATAACCTGATAGTTTTGTAAATGTTCACAAATAGAATGCATTTACGCTAGAGCATTATTTTAAACCTCCTTTGTTGAGTCCCAAACTATGGCAGTTGATGGAATTTATATTGATAAAATAACATTGATAGGGACACATGGCAGTTGAAGGTCAGTATAATTATGCTTTTCGTTGTGTTTGCGAGTGTTTGAAGTTTTGGGAGAGATATCTCATTATAAAAGGTTTTAGATTTTAAATCTAATGATGCACTTCAAGGTCCTTGTTTTTCGTCTTTTTATTGCCTTTCAACTTTGGAAATGGGTGGTGGTTGTCACAGTTTTCTTTTCACGTGGTAGGAAAAGGGATTGTCAAAGACTTTCCTCTTGACTTTTCGCTAAATCGGACTAGTGTGATGCCAATGCACGTCTTTTCTGAAACGCCTCAAGGTGAGAACTTGTTTTCCTTGTGTAAATTTTGGCTCGTTTGAATGACTTCGATGATATATTGATTATATCGGTTTTCCACATTTTGAAGTTATGAGCCAAGTTGGATAATTTAGATGGAGCATAATAACCATTTTTTTGGACTGGTTATTATCGAGCAATGTACGATGTTCTTCACTATTAGTCTTAAACATTTTTTGGGCATGTAAAGGTGTTTAACTTAATGTTCAGCCGTTGCATTTGTTTTTTGAGGTAAGCAATAGAAAGACAATCGTCTTATCTTTGGATCATGATGTCACGATAAAAAATTTGAAACCTGGGTAATGAAGAAAAATACCTTGACTCTCTAAAAAATGTTAACACTAATAGCCATGGGCAGTGTCACTTAAAACCATTGTTGTTGATGGATTGGTTCCACGACTGACAGACTTTATTAACACAAACGTGACAATTGATTCTTAACTCCTCAACTGTCAAAGAACGATTCTAAATCTGCTTTTCAAAATAACTTTAACTCGTCAAAGCATGATATGTCAAAGAATGGTTCTTAACTCCTCAACTTCTCGACGGCTTCTCTCCTCCTCTTCTCCTCCTCCTTTTCAGAGTTTATTATGGTTTTGTTACCCTGCTCGTGATAGCTATGTTTTTCCATGCCCATCCAGAAGTCTATTTCCTGCTTTAACGATGCTATTTTTTCAGTATGTAAAAATCAGACTGTCATGAGGAGGGCTGAATGCATGTAGAAGACATATAAGTATTGCACTCCATACTTTCCAAAAATGTCTTTATTGACCTCAGCCAAACACTCCAAAAGACACTAGAATGCTTAAATTGAATTTATCTTCTGGAATATTGAATTAACCTTTTGGAATACTTCATTTCGTGTTGTAATAAAGCAATACTTGCTTGGATTATTATCCATCTTAAAGACAGTGGCGAAATTTAGCTTGCACTGGGTTTAAGTTGATATTCAGGGTTGTCCAAAACTAATATTTGATGGTGTGTTTGTTGAGAACTTCTCAAGTAGCAACAGGATTCATCCAGTCTTCTTGAATAAATTGATCGGAGGACTTCTGGATATTGGTTTGCAGTCAAACGAAATGGGAAGAACAGGTTCTGAAAGGGAAGGGGAGCGAATATTAGAGGGATTTTTTAATTTTGCCCTGATGTGTATCTGCGTCTTTGCATGTACATACAAGCTTCATTTGCCACCTCAATATCTTGCATGGAAACTTTTGTGAAGTTGTAGTCGAAAATCTGGCTTTCCTCAGCTACATTCTTTTTTTCAGGCGCTTCCTTTATTGGAGGTTTTTTTGGTGCTCTCATATGGAAGTCCATCACCCTGCAGGTTATCGAAGCTCATTTGTTTTTTGTTCCTATGCAGGAAAGCTTGCATTAGAGGGCAAGGTAGACCAAAAGTTTGACATGCAGCCTCGAACAGATGATGCGACTTATCGAGCCTTTGTGAAAAACCGCGAAAAGCAATTCAACACTCCAAAACGTACCTTGCAGGTGCACTTCTTCTTCTTCTTCTTCTCTGATGTTGATGATTCCTGGCTTCCATCTAGAATCTCGCAGAGTGGCGCACTGCCCATTGCTTTTAGTGTTAATAACACTAATTTGATCGTGACTTTTTTTGGACGAAAAATCCTAAAATAGTGTTAATCCTTCTGTTTAAGGGAGTGCCGGTGTTCGATCGCCACCGTATCATGTTTCATGTCTCATTGCCGCGGTATCGTTGCTCTGACTGTTGACAGCTGTTTCTCTCATTTGTTTAATTGTTTGCATTAAATTTTGCTACTAATAGAAGAATGATAAATTTTCACTACACGGCTTCATTATGAGCAGTCGCAATGAAGCTTATGGTCACTCTTGCAAGATACGAGCGCTACTACTGGGCAGTAATTATAGTATTCGTATGGAAAACTGCTCGATACTTACTGGTCAGTAATGCCAGTGATAGTGTGTGTGCGTTTACTGTGTAAGTGCCATCAGTCCGTTTGTAAGTCCACAATGCCCACTTTTGAGTGGTGACGTACCTCATTAAATTGTACTTCTTGACAGGACATGTTTTGTTATTCTCTGCTTTGGCGGAGCCCGCAAAGCCAAAGAATGTAATGAACTGCATTTGTAGAATCGGCAATTGTTGCCGACCTGCTATTTTTGTTTTGAATCAGCTACATATTGCCGTTGATGGTGCCAGTCCCTGGAATCGTCTTTTCTTTTTCCTTAGCATTTTTTTGTCTTTCAAACTTCTAGCCTCTTTCTGGATAACTGTGAATCGATATTAGAGTAAAGAGATTATGAGCACGGTGTCTATATTAGTGTTCTTAATTCTGATTCCTAATAATGTGGCTGATTTTGAACTTTTAATGAAATTAGCATTAAGAAAAAAAAAATTCTTGTTATCAATGCTACTTTGTAGTCAGAGGGCAAAAAGGTCTGGCACCATTTTAGGGTAGTTAACGCTCATAACGATTTGTCGGTGTCTAAGAGGACACTCACTTTTAAAGAGCCGGCTATCTGTCTACCAACAACTCCCTTAACCTCCCACTGGACTTCTATTTCATCCAGGTCATTGTGCCCGCCAGTACGACACCACTGCCCATGAACAATTCTTTTGTGAGTTGCACTGAACTTTTCTCAAGGCTTTGCCTGTTTTAATTGAATTGCTCTCAGACCCAGATTTTGGACGTAGAGATTAGTGGCTTTGCAATTAAGAAAGTTTATGTGCATGGAAAGGAGGGCTTGGACTTGAAGTGGTAACATTTGCCGTTTACTTTTGAAGTTCCGATTCAGTACTTATGGTATGGAGTGAACATTTTGTCTTACAGAGACATTTAGGAAAAGGGCCTCCACCTGTCAAAGCTTCCGACAAGAAAAATGTCCGAATGGATGGCGAAGCGTTGCGAACAATGTTGTTTAGACTTTTTGAAGGGCAACCGTACTGGGGAATGAGGCAACTGACAGAGGCAACCCAACAGCCAACGGTACAACGCCACTCTTTACAACGTTTGTTATTATATTTCTTCATCTGTTTTTTAGCATGCAATTAAACATCATTCACACAGATTCTTATGTATGTTCTTATGTTACATTGTGACTGCTTGTCTATTTCTACAGAGTTTTTTGAAGGAAACGTTAACAACGCTTTGCAATTACAATAGGAGGGGTAACCACCAGGGTATGTATGAACTCAAAGACGAGTACAAGAAACATGTGCAAGATGATAATGCAACAGCGTAAATAATTGTAATTAGATTGAAAACCAAGCAATGACAAGTTATTTTTCGCCATTCAATTGTCACCTTAACAACTTGGTATTATTAGTAGCATGTGAAACTCAAAGCTGACATGCGACAAATGTCAGTGCAATTGTATATGATTGTAATCACATGAAATGAGTCAATGGCGATTTTTTTTTCTCCATTTGATAAATCTCATTTTCTACTCAATTCCAACATGAAAATTTCCCATCTCAATCATGGATGTTAAGAAGATACCATAGTAACTGTCAAGACGACAGGGTCTTTGAAAATAATAGTATTACGGTCGTATACTGATCCATGGAAAAAATATTCCTCTCCATTCATTTTTCATCTCAAATTACTTCACTTATTTCTTCCAGCTACGTAAGGCCAGCGATTACGCAGTTGAGACTGCTGTTGCCACTGGTTGTAACTAGACGTACGCAGAATCTGGTCTTGGCTGTGATTCATGGAACTCTCCCGTTGATGGTAACTCAATGGTGGAGACCTCAGTTGCAAATGAAAAGGAAGAGGAACTGGAAGAGGAACAGGAGGAGCAACAGGAAGAGGGCGAGCATGTGCTTGATGAAACGTGCCAAAGACAAATGGAGTTTGCCTAACGGCAATAGCAGTAGTTTGTTGCGTATACCTGCCAAGCATCCCTACATGTGAAGTTTGAGGAATTTGAATTGGATACACTGGGTAAGTGCGTTGGAGATCAGTTCTAGTGCTAACATATGGTCGTCCGTGTGCTTGAGCATCAGACACAGAGGACCGTGTGGAACTGGGGACAAAAGGGTCGTATGTTTCATTTCCCTTGGTTGCCCCCGGGACAGATTTCGAGCCATAGTTTTCTTTTATCGGCTCTGCTTCCGAGGTCGATTTTGAGGGATATGCTTGGCCGTTCTGGCAAACAAAATAATTGGTAAAGTTAGTAATATATAGAGCTAGCAATGGTCACAAAAAGACATCCGTAAAATAAAGAGGAATAAGGAACAACATTTCAACCAGGGTTCAAAAAAAGGCAACAATATCAAATAAGAGCAACCACGAGGGCATCATAGTTCATCTGTGCATAAATTTTGGAAATAACCAAACAGAAAAGAAAATTGGAACATGACACATTGATGGCTAGATTGCAAAGACTGTGCAATTCCAAATAATGATCCACTAGTAATAGCTACAAATATTCACAAAATTATTTGCTCACAGATATCTTCCCATCGTTGGTTTTTAACCAGGTAACATGAATTCATCATATCACCGTGTGAAGACTTGCCATACAAAACTTAACAATTCAGGAAATGGAAAAAACTGAAAACATGCCAGAAATCAGTGAAGCATATTTAGGTACACATGAACCATGCAGGCTGTTAAAAGTAAACTGAAACCATCCCCAACAAACCAGACCCTCCCATCAATACGCAAAAGGTTCCCTCAGTACCTGAAAAGCTCATGTAAAGCCACAATTTCCACAGTATTCCAGATGGTTGGCATCTAACACGTCCAAACATCCACATAATATCGATTATTTTCTGTTTGAAAAAAACAAATACTGGTGGAGTTCAATTGAAACAAACCCACCTGTTGCTGACCTGTTTCCTTCCTCCGACAGGCGAATGCAATGTGGCCTTCTTTCCCGCAGCTGAAGCACCTTTGCGAGGGTTTCTCTTCCGTTGCTTGTGAGGATGATCGTGACCTTGTCCCCTACCCCCCCCAACCCGTGTGATTGCCCCCATCTGCAAACTTTCTTCAGACTGTGTACATCACACCACGATACAGACCTCCTACATTTTCCTTCATCCACCTCACAATTAAGAAGATATTGACATGTAACAACCTTTCGTGACAACTTTGCTCCTTTAAGACAGGCATCCTTACTGCTAGTTGCAACACCAGAAGTTGTTTACAAATGGACGATAGTAAGAACCACCCAAGTTTTAAGCACCTGCATTTGTGACCGTTCATTTGCCTTACTGCAGCCTCGTGCAAAATGGCCACCCTCCCCGCAAATGTAACAAGTCTGTAAATTGATTTGCTCTCCTTCCTTCACCGCTCGACGGGGACGAGCACAGCCCTGCAGCCAAAGCAAATAATACGTTATGTTTGGAACCGCTTAAACAAAAATCCGACAAATAAACCGTTGAACTGTCTTGATGTAGACAAACTGAACCATGTAAAAACCAGAAAACCATTGAAAAAGACCTGGTTGCCCCATTGGTTAAATTCTGCACACATTGTAACTGATTTTCGCAGTTTTGTTGTACAGCTGGACAATTAAACATCGTACTCCTCTAGTTTTGCCTTTTGGCTTACATACACCTAAAAATCGATTTTAACCAGGTTTGGATTGATGAAACTGATCGAAACAAATATAAAATGGCCGAGCAGAGCCAACCTGACTATAATCTCTGAAAAATAAATAGGAGCCGAACTGCTAAAAAATAGGTTAACGTCGTTTCGGCCAAAGTGAGCCCAGTGCTATGCAAACACCCTATTGGTTCCGTACTTTGTACTCTCATATTCCATACTTCCGTACATCATTTTGAATCATATTTGGCGTCGTTGGACAAAACCGAACGGTTAATGAAATTGCCAGAACTAAAACAAAACAGCTCAAAACCGATAAGTTCTACTCAAATCAAATTACCAAAACATGCTTAGCTCAACTCGGTTCGATTTATCTTCAAACCAAGCCAAGCAACACTGGAGAGTTGCACATTGATGACCACACCCGAAACATGCACATCGAAAATTTTGCGATTTATCATTATCGCAGTACATTGTGCATTTTATAAAAATGGTCAGCAACTAAGAAAAAGAAAAAAAGACAGATGCTGGACAATGCCATTGTGAAACTCCAATTAAAAACCCTAGAGCACGTTTCAAGCAAATACTTCAAACATTCTTCCTTTGCCCGTCCAGCCAATCAATTTCTAACTATGTCACCCCTTCAAACTTTTCCAAGTCACAGTACAGTCACCAATTTTGTTCTTTGCCTCACCTCTCCTGTGTGTCCCACATTGCCACAACTATAACACGTTACTTCTTCGGGTGCCTCCAATGATATATTGGCGCATGAGAGGTGACCTCTTTTCCGACAAATAAAGCACTCCACAAGCTGCATGCCGCCCCCTCTGGCTCCCCAGGTTAGAGGAGCCCTAGTGCTCTCAATGGGATGCTGTTAAAACCTAATAAGCTGTAAACCCCATATGCAATCGACTAAGTTTAGTACCTTAAGGAGGATCTGAGTGCACATGTTGCCCAAAGGTATGTCGTATTTGAGGTTCCTGAAACATACTCGTCAACTTTACAAGTTACGATGGGCCCACGTGTGCCCCAAAAATAGCATAAGGAGCCGAGCTGAAACTTGCCTTAAGGTCTTCCTGGTCGTAGTCTCGGTTACACTTAGTTGCTTCATGACCAGATCGACCACATCGCATGCAAATATTTTCCTTTCTTGCAGTGCCCTCTTCGCCCAAAGAGTCTCGATTGGGGCAATCGCGAGACACGTGTCCGACTTTGCTGCAAATCTTACAGTGATCCTTCTGTTCATGCACAAAAATTGCAGTCAAGCCCAACAATCTCCCAACCTTCAAGATTACTCGTCGAATAGATCCCCATTATGGCAATTATGTCAGCCAGAGGCCCTGAAAACTGAGCCACCAATATTGTTGCAATATCCTTTACAACGTAGGAGGAGATTAAGTCGGCCAGCTCTGATACTGTCAGTAAACAACAGAAGTTGAGGACTGGAAAATATCACCAACGCACACCACTCTCGCACCTGTGGACAATTGAATCCATCGTGACCAAGCTGACTGCACACAAAGCAAGGTCGAGAAGAGGCAGCTTCGGTGCAATCTTGAGAATGATGGCCTGGTTCTCCACAGCGATAGCATTTGTCTTCAGCAAAACTGAAATACCTTGGTTGCCTCTGCAATACCAACAAACTTAACATTCAAAAAAAAGAACTGAATTTCAGAACTTTCCAAACTTTCTGACCTTTCAGAACTTATAGCGACAGATGTTCTCGAGACCTAGGTAGCACAAAAAATCTCATGCTTATATTTTTAGACCTTCATATGTTTTTTCCATTTTCAGCAATGGGGTTGCTGATCTGATAACCAATTACCGACCCGATTTACATATCAAATTTATTGTTTCGATAAAGAAAGAAAAAAGTACATAAAAGAAAAAAACCATACACTACAACCAAGAGACAAATTTACATATTTCGACTTCCAAAACACAAACGACTGCTGAAGGGCGAAAAGGACAATTTGACTACCGGCAAAATTGAGGCACACAATTCATAAACATAAGTGGACAGTCATATGTCAACAAGCTCCGGGTAGAGTGCTTTTAGTACATTTTGCACTAATCCGTACGCACCAAAAATATCCGCATTCAGGACCAATATATGTACATGGACATCATTGTCCCTGATTGTTGTCGACTCTTACTATTTACCTTCTTTAGAAATTACGGACATGTTTTTGTTTGCACATCAAAAAGAAGTATGCCAGTTTGATTGAACTTTTAAATATTACAGGCAGGTAGTCATAAAGGCACATCAATTTGAAAACCCGACAAAAAAAAAGGGGGGTATTTCAGGGAATATTGAGACGTTTTGTTAGCCATTTTCAAAGTTGGCAACATTGTTCCCAAATGCCAATCAGTAAGTATTATAATTAATCTCTTGGGTAGAAAAGTTAAAAGCGATTCAATAGGTTATTCTGATGTGCTTTGGCAGAATAAATCAGATTTTGATGGCCATGTATTGTCCAAAACCGAAACCGTAAAAAGGAAGAAGAAAAGCGTAACTTCCAACTGCAGTAAAAAAAAAAGCATAACAGATACCCTTTATTTACTGATTAACATAGCAGTCTGGTGAAGAAGAGTAAGCTATAGAGTCAACATCAAGAAACGGTAGAATCTCACCAAAAGCCTGTTCATTTCAAGGTTGTTCTCCATTCCATTTTTTAATGGTGGAGATGCCATGCTGATGAACTCTACAGATTTCTCACCAGTGCCAGCCACCAATCCATTTTCCTGGGCCGGCTCACTTGCAGTTTTCTTTTTCTGAAAAGCAGGCAGGGAGGAAAACATTTCACAAAATTAACTAGGCTTGATATCCATGTGAGCCGAAAACAAACTGAGAGTCTACTAAATCATAACCAATAGCCACAGGACAACTTTCCTCGTTCAACTAGTTGAAGTGAAACCTCAAAAAGACATGCAACTTCGTGAGACCTCAACAGGAAGTGTAAACATAAAAATGTTTCATGTTTGTGCACAGAATATTCAACCATAAAAGTCAATCTGTTGCAAACCTTTGAAGCTTCACCACCAGTTACCAAAAGCTGAGAAAAAACAACTAATTTCGTTTGCTTCAAAAATGATTGACAAATATTTGTGGATAGGCAGGAAAATGAGCAAATGAGCAACAACATATAACCCAAACTACTGCATACAGACGCAGGCTACGCAAGAAGGTCTTTCTTAATGGAAGCCAAAGAGACCTTCAGGTATTGACCAACGAACAGGAAGCTGTTGCTATACATGTGCCCAACCAAGTGACAGCAGTTTATGAACTTGGAAGATTCAGCAACTTAGCCATATATTCAGTACTTCAAGTAGCAAAGCGTCCTCCATCTCACAATGAGAACTTACATGCTTTCCTTCAAGAAAGAAAATCGTCCAAAATGAAAGCCAGAGCTTCGAACCCAATGCAACTGCCTAAACCAGCTTTGATAGATTTCACACGGTGCACCCACAGCCATTACTGCTATTTTAATCAGTAAATAATATCTGGTAGGGCCCACTGTCTAAGACCTTTGCATCAAAATCTCCTCAACATAGCTTCGTAAAACTTATAACTTTTACCTTTAACAAGCCGGACAGCATCCGCGGCGAAAAAGAGTGAACTTTATTTCAATCCCGGAACAATACAACGCAGATGACACACAGTTCAAAAGAGTGACAACGGGTGGAAACACTATATATGGTGACCCCATATAATTTGCGTGTTGCACGGGTTTTCTGCTTATAATACCTGTTTTGTATGGGTCGTCACATATAGGGTTTTTATACCTTTTCGCACATTAAAAAATACGATATGACATGACACTACCCATAAGCAGACTGACTCGGAATCAGCAAAATACACGACCAAATTCAACCTATAAAAGCTCCAAAATTAAACACATGTACATGCAAAAAGTTGCCTCCTATGCATTAACATTTAAAAAGAATTTGTGAACGGTTTTAAACAGAGCAACAATGATTGTACCTTCTTCTTCTTCTTTTCTTTTTTCACCGCGTCTGAATTTTCCGATGGTTTTTCTTCTTCCTCCTTTTGCGTCATCCCATCATTCTTTTCTGCAGTGTCACTATTTTTAGCCTTAATCTTCACGCGAGCTTTTTCCAAAATCTCAACTGTGAGATCTTCATCACCTCCAGAGTCAGCAGTTACTTCCTTCTTCCCCACAGGAGTCTTGACACCTGACTTTCTCCGCCTTTTGAGCGATTCACCAGCCATGGATTCGACCAAACTGGACTAATCCTTCTCAACTCTTCCTGGCGCTGCAGTTGTAGCTCCGGGTTTCATTAGCTTTCAGTACAGTACCAATGTGTTTTCTGTACTATACCGAAGTGGCATGGCGTTACTGTGGTATGGTAAAGTACAATATAGTAAGTACAGTAAAGTACAGGGAAGTAGGCGACGGTTCCGATTTGTTTCGTACAGGTTGTAGGCGTATGGCATGAAAAGGAGTTGGAGCTATCTTCGCCTTGTTTATTTTGCTATTTTCGTCTTGTTGTACCATATGTACGTAATCGTACAATATTTCGTACAAATTTAGCAAATTACAACTGTGTACGCAGATTCACGGTGTGGGTGACAAAAAGACAAAACCAAGATAATGAGTTTTTATTCGGTCTGGACAATGTCAATTTATCCAGCCAATCAGGATTTGTGCACGGAACGGCGTGCTTAAAGCATGCCACGTCTGATCCTTAAGCGTGATAAGCATCAACAACCTGTCACGTTTTGCAATAAATTGTCCATTACTGTACTGACGAAAAGTAACTTGAATCTTGACCATTAATTGTCTTTTTAGGCCCCATAACTTAAATCAGCGAATGAAGACCGACAAGTTTGCATTGCTAGGTTTTGGAGTTTTAGCTTTGTGTACTTCTAGGTACACAAAAACATGTACGATTAGGTACATGGGGTACAAAGAGGGAAAAATAGCAAAAAAACAAAGGGGAGAATAGCACCACACCAAAAAATAAATGCATTTGCGAATCTGCCAAAATCAGAAAAGATGTATAATGATAATTATATCGTAATAGCATAAAATTATAAAAATCAAAACTCGATTCTTTCTGGCCTTTTCCGATAAATGTCGATATTAACTGCCAATACTTGAACGATATTTTCTGAATTAGGGTTTTTTAGATGTACGAAATCTACAAAAAATAATGTGTGTACAAAATGTACGGACTGATTATCTGTCACTCGATATCTCCTGTCGATATCAAAGATAATTGCCACTAATTGGACGATTTATGGCATTTAAGATTTGTACAAATCGTACGATGCGCCAATATAAATCAGTGTACCAAATGTATACCTAATTATCTGTTACTCTATATCGAATCGGGAAATTGATTATCTAGACCCCTAAAAAAAGTACATATCGATGTCTGGTGAATGGCTTGATATGCAGCAACCAGGAAGTTGCGTGCAGAAGAGAAGAAGGCGACGCGGCAACTGCTGAGTTCTGTCCGAAGCTCCGACTGTTCCCCTAGCCTCAACCCGCAACCTCCACGTTGACAGATTTTTCACCAAGTGACAGATTTTCTGCAGGTTTGTCTCGTCTTTTTCTCTTCTTTCTAGTTTTTTGATTGACAGCCATGACAACAGCAGTAGAGCCCCCTGAAAACGCCATTGATGGTGATCCGATATGGATTGATCCCACGGAGGAGGAGCGGCCATGGGAGCTTCAGACTCTTCTGCCGACATTTGCAAAGGAGCTTCTTGCTGGTGGCGTTGCTGGTGGCATCGCCAAAACCGCCGTCGCTCCTTTAGAGAGAGTCAAAATTCTCTTTCAGGTCAGGTTTTTGTTGGTTTTTGCTGTACTTTTTGCATTTGTTTTTTGCTTCTTACGCTTTTTCTTTTTATTTTTCCAACATGTCTAGTGAAAATTAAAGGTGCGGGAATTCTTAAAGAGGTGAACCTACATTCCGTAAATCTGTTTGAGTTCTTTGTATTGTAAAACTATTAATTGTATTTCTGTCCTCGTAGATATCGACGTTTAAAGAGCTGATTTGCCTCAAAAACTTGGCGACTCATGTCACTATTCATCTCATGCAAAGGAGGTCTGTTGAAGCTTTGAAATTGTTTCGCTACACCTCGGAAATCAATTACACTAGTTTTGTTCCATATGTACTAATTATACCGTGGATGGATGAAGTGTCAGTTACACCCTTTCACCCTTGTTGAAAAATGGTGTGGACTCTTCTATTTCCACATTTGCAATGTTTACCTTTCCGGAAGCGAACTGTGCCCTGTGTGATTGTAACAATCATTGATCGGATTCTTTCTAAAAATTTTCTTTTTGGCTTTTCGAATCGGCCGTCTTCATCATCTGTATTCCATTGTTGGAACTTATGGATGTTAATGTCTGTTGTGGACTCCAGTCTGATAGATTGTTCACACTTCAATTTTTTACAATGGAAATGGAGTATTTTTTGTGCTTGGTTTTCATCTAAGTTCTCCTAGGAATGTAATTTTTAACTCGAAAGTGTAATGGAGTATCTAGTGATAGGATACTTTTGGAGGATTATTCCTTTCTCCTGTCTTTTAATTTGCTGTGAGTCTTAGAAATTTTTCCTCCTTCAATTATTCCTGCTTGCCTTTGTTTTAGTTGTCCTTTCCCTGTGTGTGATTTTTTTTTTGTCTTGCGCTTACTCTTGAGACCTTTACGGAGTCTACTTTTCAAGCTTTCACTGTGAAGATGGAGATACTTTTATTGCAGGGAGAAGTTTCCCTGGAAAGGAAATCTCCAATTCTAGTCTGTAACAACTCAAAAGTAAAATGTGTAATGAACTCATTTTGGATTTCTGATAGGGTCTTGTTGCCTACGTTAATTGTGCAACTTTATTCTTGCGATCTTATTTCGATCCCATCATTGCTCTTCATTGAAGCATGTAGATGCTGTTGAAGCCCCTGACTCTCTATTGTTAGCAAGTCTTTCCTGTTTGGCTTGAAATTCAGAGTTTGCTATCGCAATTGCAATTGTGCAGTTTGTCTCGCATTCACACGGCCATTGATTTTTTTTTCTGGAGAGCTATGCTCTGACGAGGTATAACATGCTTTGGACTGCAGACCAAACGTGGAAGTTTTCAGACTGTCGGACTTTGGCGGTCTTTCGGAATTATTATTCGTGAGGAGGGGATTCCGGGCTTCTTTAAGTGAGCAGCCATTATTTCACCACCATAACCCTTGGGAAATTCTGATTTTGTTTTTAAGAACAGAAAAAGCCTTATGTGATATGCGGCCGAAAGTAAGCTTTTGTGAAGTGGGGATGTTGTTTAATAGCTTGCTATCAAAGCTAGGGGAATCAAACGTGATTTTCTTTTGGTTTTGTTGATTCAGGTATGCAAAGGTTTGGGCATGTTCAGAAAGGCCGTAGCTTGTTATTTCTTTAGTTGAAGAAATTGCAGCCATGCTCAAGGGTGAATCACGTTGTTAACTGCTCCTACAACCAAAGTACTGTTTTTTTTACGTTCTTCTTTTCCTGGCTGCAGTCTGCTGTTCAATAGAACTTGAAAGGTAAACAACTTTAAATACATGTAGCATTCAGAAGATGCATGGGCAAAGAGTCTCTGGGCCTGTGTTCGTCTCAAATCTGCAAAGAATTGTCAAGCCAAAAGATTTGGAGACCTGCTCTGCTGGAGACTGTCAAAACACATTGTTTGACTTTGGGCTCTCCTCTTAATGGGGCGATCCTGTGCCCTATTCTGCAGCTTTTCTCCCTCGGCAAACTTTGCTTTATCTTGCGAGCTGCTCAGGGACCCCGATCAATGAGAACATGCAGCCTCGTGTGGGTTCAGGGGAAACACTGCGAGTGTTGCACGAGTGGTGCCGTATGCAGCCCTCCACTTCATGGCCTATGAGCAGTACCGCCGCTGGATTGTGGCATGCTATCATCCATCTGTGGAGATCAGCCCTGTTGTGGATCTCATGGCGGGCTCAATTGCGGGAGCCACTGCTGTCGTCAGCACATATCCACTGGACCTTATTCGCACACGCCTTGCTTATCAGGTAAGGCTGCATCAGCTTGTTTTTGTAGGATGCGGTTAAATGTAACTATGAGTGCCGGATAGGGAATGAAGGCATCTCCCTTGTGAACCCTCGATATGATTATTTGAATGGTCGATGTATGGGTATAAATAATGAATGTGACAGATGGCATCTGAATATAATGCAAGTGATTTTTGTAATAAGACGACTGTTTGTGTTATTCCAGGTTACAAGTGTAACACCTGGAGGGGCAGCGGTAGGTGTGGGAGGAACAATTCCTGTGTACCGTGGGATTGGCGAAGCTTTCTTTGGCATTTTTCAACAGGGTGGAGTTCGGGGACTCTACAGAGGAGTCGGTGTGTACCTTTTTCACTGATGCGCAGCTAGAAAAATACTAGACTTCATTGGTTCTTTAAATTGTGAGACAAATGGCCAGAACTGAGGTAGAATTGGATCTCCTGTCTCTTCCTTCACAAGGAGATATACGTAATCTCTGGCTTTTTTGTTTTTCTTCACTTGAGTTTTGCATTCATCTGCTCATGGCTCCTGCAAGCACAGTAGCTGCAAGATCCGCCGAAGCCATTTTCGGTCCTTCCAAAAAACACAACATCTCAACAGATGCTTGTTCTATTTGACGTGAAATCTGACTGGCGAGTTTTGTAATCAACTGTAACTATCTGTTCTATGATCAGTGTGGCCTTGTAGCCATGAATTATTATATTGACTGTTTTTGATGTACATTTCAGGTCCAACTCTGTGGGGTATTTTGCCGTATGCGGGATTAAAGTTCTATCTATATGAAACGTTAAAGGCTCAAGTATCACCAGAACAACAACAGTCGATTCCTCTGAAGCTGGCTTTTGGTGCTATTTCGGGTCTTGTTGGACAAACGATGACTTATCCTCTGGATGTGGTTCGTCGTCAAATGCAGGTGAATGTCTGCTGCCATGGTTTTTCTGCCTGTTCTACACCGCGAATTGTTATTAGTGTTAATAACACTAATTCGGTGCCAATTTTTCTGGCCACTGGATGTAAAATAATGCAATAATATTAATTGTTTTATCTTAATGTTAATTTGGTAAGCAGTTCAAAACTGTCCACATTGCTTGGACCCAAAGTAGAATAATTAGCTCTGTTGTTGCGATTTACAGTGTCGGATTGCACCACGGGATCAACTTCAGGCTGCACTTGTTGTTTTGCCTGGAAATATAGTGACAGTCGTGCCATACTTGTTTTCTGTGCAGGTCCAGACCCCTCCTGTTTCTTTTGCATTGGCAGGCCATTCACAGGCTCAACACCAGCAGGTGGTCTTTAGAAGTACTTTGGACGGACTAAGAACCATAGTTCGAACCCAGGGCTGGCGACAATTATATGCTGGTCTGAGCATCAATTATATCAAGGTATTTTTGTGAGAGTATCTACAAATGCATCTGACAATGTTTTACTAAAGATTTTTTGTGCACGGAAATAGCTGAGTAAATAACTTAATATTTCTTTCCGATCCGGGCAGTTGAGAGACTTACGAAACAGCATCTGATTCAGTTGCTAGTCTTTGCTAGTCTTTCGTGGGTCTTAGATTGTCAGATTGTTTGAACGTTTGATCCTTGGTCCGATTGGTAGTTTGATTGTTGACTTGGTTTGGAGGTTGTGGGCTTTGCACAAATTGAGAGGAAAACTGCTTGTGTATACTTGTATCTCAGTGGTGCTCCTTGAAGGATTGGGTAAACCAGGGGCTCTTTGACTGAGAATAGCGAGTGACAAAAAGCCTTTGTCAGATTTTCTGAACCAGTCATGTGACTGCACTTTAGGTAGTAGGACAAGTACAAAAGCAATGCATTTCGTTCAGGTAGTGAGGTTGTGTGTGTGGTTTTTAAAAAGTGACATGGATGTTTGTTTCTGAGAAAATTATTAGCATAATCCTTTTTAGTATGGGCAGTGAGATTGTTAGGTGACAAATTGATCCAATTACCGGTAGGCTGGGGACTAGTCATAAAATAAACGGAGTGTCGTCTTGCTACTGAAATACAATTCATTGTTCTCATCTGGGGAACATGCTATTTTGCAGATGGTTCCAAGTGTAGCTATTGGATTTACAATCTACGATGGGATGAAAGTGTGGCTTCGTGTGCCTCCTCGAGAAAAGCGTAGATCGTCAGCTGTTGGATAGGATTGATTCTGTAACATGCTAGCAATTCAATGATTTAGAGCAATTTAGGTTAATGCTCTATATGTTATACTCTATCAATTTATAGTACCGATTGTCGCCTACTGCCATTGTCTTGTTACTGATTCCATTACGAGTGTATTTACAGTTGACTGCAGTTGCTGCTTTTTTCAATGTGTAATATGGCTCAAACATGATGGTGTGGTTATGTTTTGTATGGCTGTTCAGACACTGAACTGTGAATGGTTCTGATGTTCACAGGTTCGTCACATGTCATACATACCTACAGTTAGCAATTCACTAGTACTAGGTGCAAAGAATCAAACGAATAATACCTAACTATGTGCCAAGGAGCCAGCTTGGAATAATAAAAGTGAATTGAAGCTGCTTGAATAAATCCAAAACAGGCATAAAAACACAAGCTTTATTAAAGGAATTATCCTAAAGGGCAGAACAACTATGGGCTTTGGAAGTGCCAAGCAATGTCCTAACATCTGAAGTTACACGTATTTGGAGTGCAAAGTATTTGATTAAAGGCTTTACACTGAAGTTCTTGAAAACGAGCACGAGGTAAATCCTGTTTCTTGAATTCTGGAGGATATGCGGTCCTTTTGTCAAACAACAGAAGGTGTGCAATCAGAAATATTAGTGTGCTATGTATGTGATCACGCAGCGTCAATGTGGGTCACATAAAGTGGAATTGGCTCTGGAATACTATTTTCAGAATCGAATTTCTAGTGGTGTATCGGGTCAAAGCTTATCGCGATGAAACCGATACCGAAATTATCGGTTATCGAACGGTGAGGAGTCCTGGTATATCGTTCCGGGTCCAACAATTTTTTGTCGCGGATGTGTATAAAATATAGTATACTAAATAGTACTCTATGTTATATATTATATCGTATTATTTTTGTAGTGTTGCATGCCACGTATGACAATCCGTCCCTTACTTCCGTACAAAATAATGCAGCTGTACGATCTGAACCGTACAGTTATTGACGATAATTATCGAGCCCGATATTTATCGGTTATTCACAATATATATTGGTTTGTTGTCCCGATTATTCCGTCACCGATATACCGGATCAATATGTCGGTCAGGGGTCGAAAAGTCAAAATTTTAGATAACCGAAACTGACCGTTTTTTTTTTTTTCAAAATCTGAGTACCCGACGCCCGACCGGGTTATGTCACGCTCCAAAATTGTTAACCGTTACCCGAAACACGTTTACGAAAATAAAAGTTAACCGAAACTCGATTTCTCGCTACTACCGGTACCCGCCCGTAACCGAAAAAGTACAAAATGATGTCACGTACTTCCCCGATACCAAAGTACAATAATGTTAGATAGTATGGACAGTACAAACCTTCAATTTTTTTCGTTTTTTGCTTACCCGACCGTAACCGTTTTTTTTTTTTTTTCATGAATCACCCGCCCGAATCCGCCCCACCCCCCATATTTGGCAACCGAATTCGTTACGGATCTGGCGCGGGCGGTCGGTTAACAGTCGGTTGTGGTTTCGGTTGTGGTTTCTGATGTCGGTTATGGTAGGTTAAAAAATATGGCTACCGATACAAAAAACTACGAATTTCCTTGACGAATGAAATGAATTTCCTTAAATTTCCTTGATGTTGATGCGTGCAGAAGAAATCTTTGAGCACCGAGACTGCGGGCCGAACCGAATATTTTACATTTATCGACGGCTCGACCGGAAAGATGTCAAATTTTAGCGGGCAGGTGTCACAGCCGATTGTTTACGTAGATTTTTGGTCAGTATACTTTGATTTAAAAAAATTTGTGAGTAAAATTTAGAAAGACTCGATTTTGTACATCATGGAGTTGATTTCGCAATCAGAACCGGAAAAATCATCAATGGGATTCGGCCCTAGTACTGATCGCGAATAACGAGATACTATTACACGATATTTTCACTTTTTAGTTGTAGCGACGGTTTGTTTTTTTAACACGTCACAAGGCTCCTCGTTACGATGTCGAGCCATTCGTTGACAGATAAGCACAAGTCCAGACTCCACGTCATAGAAATATTACTCCCTACGTTACGTTACACCTCGAACCGTGTCCAGGTGGAGGTTTTGGTCCGTGGCTCCATGCGACCATCCGACCACGTACCATGTCACCATGCCATGCCATGCCATGCCATGGTGCGACGATGCAGCCCTAGCCACAGCATTCGCCTGCAAAGCAAGAACACGCAAAATGAACTGCTTCCTTAGCGAAAATCACGGTGAATTCGTAAAGTATAGCTGAGCTTAGCTAGCTGAGCTTTGGATTCGAGGAATTCAATGTTCAAAAGCATTCTTCTTTCGGAAATGTCGCTTTTTCTTTTCATGCATCTATGGGCGGTGGAAGGCTGCTATTCGTCCGGAAAATTTTTAAGTTCTGGTTTCATGCATTGTCCTCCATATTGCAAAAAGTTGAAAGCGGTAGAAGTGTACGGTCTACAAATGGAAGAGGGAAAACTAGTCCATTGGCTGAAAGACTTAAAAACCAGTATAGAATGGTGGATGTACGGATTTTTACTTCTCTAGGTCGAATGAGAAAAAATGTGACACGGGAGACAGGAAGTTTATATTTGATCAGTGGGAGAGAGAGAGAGGGAGTGGGAGGGAGGGAAAGAGAGAAGAGTGGAAGAGTTTGGGAGGGAGAGGGAGAGAGAGAGTGGGAGAGAGGGGGAGAGAGAGGGGGAGAGGAAGAGCGAGGGAGAGGAAGAGGAAGAGAGGGAGCAACAGTAATGGAAAAACCATTATTGCTCCTAATGGAGAAAAGCTCAGAATTGGCCACCAATGTTTCTATGGAAACTTCATGTAGAGGTGGGACAAAGTTAATATTGGATGAGAGTGAAGAAGAAAAATCCGAAATGGAAGACATGGAACAAAATCCTATTATTTGTGACTTCAAAATTGAAAGAAAGAAAGAAATATGCGTCCCATATACAAGACGACATAAAAGCAATGTAAGCGAAACCGGTAATGGTGACGTTAGGGAACTACCATCCAAATTGCTTGACTTACAACGTATGAAAGAATGGGGAAGGAAAGGGAAAAGAACTTTCCAATGGACGACGATAAACAATCCCCAAATAAGTAAAGTCAAGGCGTTCCTTGCAAGAATAAGTGATGTTCAAGGTATTTTTGTGACCTTTTTTTTTTTTCAGATTATTGTTACCAAGTGCCACATATCATCTCAGTAATTAAGAAACATATTTTTACCTTCCTCGGTTTGATTTCTGGTTTTCTTTCAAGGTTTATTAAATGTCTTTTAGAACCGTTTGCCCATACTCTCGATTTGAGCTTGGTTGTTGATGTTACTATAATTTGCCTAATTGCAAAGAACATGGATGTGTTTATAACTGTTATTTTTGCTTAATATAACTGTTTTCGTTACTAAGATTTTTGGAGCCATCCTTTTTGATACATTTTTCTTTTTAACTTATTGCAATTTATTAATTTATTTATTGCAATCTTTTGTTTACAGGAGATCGCCGATTTTCAAAATGGGAAGGTTCGGTTTTGGACTCGGTTTTAGCTTCTTTTTTGACTCAGAATGTTAACGACCGCGTTTCAAGGTGAAAGACAAAAAAAAATAAAAACATGCAAGTCATAAGTAGAACAATTTTGCAACATGCAAAAGACATTCATTTTGATATGAGGGAGATAGTTAGTGTTGTCATTCTCATTTGCAAATGCAAAAGAACAACAATATTACTCTGTTTTTTTTAACTTGAAAAATAGTTCAAAATAGAAAATGGAAGAAGCATTTGGAAAGAATGGCTTCTGTTTTTAGACATAAAACTTGATACTTACCTTTTTTTTTGGGGGATGATTCAAACAATTTTGTATAAAACAATTAAAAAAAAAAAAAAACGACATCATAAAATTTGGGATAAAGTAGGTTTGAGAGCACCTGAATTTCTATGGGGAAGTTGAATTTGACTGTTTTGAGCCTTTTTAAAAACACCAATACAACTAGAGTCATTATTTCGTGCCATTTTTTTTCAGCACATTGTCTATCATTAGCATTTTAGCATAGTTTGTAGTAACGCAACCACATTCCCGAAAAGATTATTTCTGGGAAATTGACAAATGTATGTTTAATAAAACCAAGAGGTAAGTCAATGTCATGCAATTTTCAATTCTTTATTTTGACGGACTTCTTGTTTTTGGTATTCCAGCAATGTGATTATGGCTTTAAAGTCATTCTCTCATGGTGGGATCGAATTTTCAAGAAAAAAAACAACAGAAAAGAAAACTACAGAGAGAAAAACTTCAGAGAAGAAGCTACTGTGTAATGAAAAAATTCTGGGACTATCCGAATTCAAGGGAAAAACAGCAGTTTTGACGTCGAAGACAAAATCAGGACTAGTCAAGTCGATGGAAAAAACAAGATTGTCAGGTACAGAAGTTGGAGAAAAGGAACATGCGGCTGGAGGATTTAAGACTAAAACAAACTGGAAACTCCAGAGACACGAGTTTCGTCTAATTCAAGAAGCAACATCAATCAGAAAAGCAATGTCAGAAGAGAAACTAATCAAGATGGAGGAGGTGGTTTCCACCGTCAATTGGGAGTTTGTAAAGTGTGCTGATGTGTCGAGGGTTGCAAATGTGATAAAGGAGCGCGGGCAACAAAATGTGTTGGCTGGACGTTTAAAAGTCAGTAATCTTTGTTTTTTGGAAGGCTTTGAAAAGTGGAAAAAGATGTTGAATGATATCGTTTTAGATGTGTCATCCGCAAACATTTAAGCGTAAGTTTTGTAGGAAATAGATTAAATATGACTTCCATTCATTGTTGGATATTGGATCAATATTGTTTTTGCGGAGTAAAGAACAATTGGTCGATTTCTTTGTGTTTGAATTGCTCCAACAAAACTAGGTTGGTATTTTTGACTTTTGAACATCCGGCAGAGAAAGTAAAAGACTTAGAAGTATTCATGGTCTTGATTGAGTTATCTAGCAACTATCGTTCATTAGCATTACTTAAACGGAAAATGACGACCTTCCTTCTTTTCAACTAACAAGGGCGTTAATAATGTTTTTTGAAAAAACATTCTAATATTTTTTCATTTCTTGATTTCAATGACGTAGGCATGCCTCTTTGAATGCGGTGACAACTTGGAGTTTCTTCGAGACGCATCTCCTGAACAGTCGAGGTATTTTTACGTATAATGTCATGTATATGTTCACACTAGTACTATTGGTTTTCATGCTTTTATGAAAATGTTTCAATGTGTCAATGCATAGATTCAGTGTATCGATACATTTGATGTGAATAAATGTTTTTCTCAGTTTGCCAGAAAAAGAAATGTATTGATATGTTAAAAAATTTCATTTTAAGAAGCAATCTTTTCCGTTTTAACTATAACACACATTTTTCTTGGAGAGTAAGTCACAATGTTTCGGGCATAAGCATCTTTATCATAGACTCACAATCTTGGGCGTTGAAATGTCAAAGTCTCCAGCTAAGGGAACGTCGTGTTCTCTCCCTTCCCCTCTCCCTTTCTTCCTTTTTTTCCACTCTCCCTCTCCCCTGCTCTCCCAATCCCCCGCTCTCCTCTCCCTCCCTCTCTCTCACTAGTTTTTCCATGAATAAATGTCCATGATTAATTTCTTCCCCTCTCCTTATCCACGTTTCTCTTTTTTTACAAACTTGAACCGCCATTCCGCACTCTTATTCACATCCCTCGCCACTTTCCCCACTCTTATCCCTCTATCTTCATTTCTCTCTCCCACTTCCCTAGCCCCCGCCTCGTGCACTTCTGCCTTTCCCTCTCCTCTGTGCTCCTCCTTCCCCTCATCCCTCCTCTCCTCTCCCTCTCCCTCCTCGCCCTCCCCTTCCCTCTCTCCTCTGGCCCTCCTCCACCGCTTCCCTCGTCCCTTCTCCCCTCTCCATCACCCTCTTCCTCCTCCCTCCCTTTCCCTCCCTCTCCCTCCCACTCCCTCTTCCTCCCTCTCCCTCCCTCTTCCTCTCGCTCTTCCTCCAGCTCCCTCTCTATTCTCCAAATCCCGCCTTCCTCCTCCCCGCTCCCCCACTCCTCACTCTCCTGCTCTCCTGTTTCCTCTCTCCCTGCATCCCTCTCCCTCTCTCCTTCCCTCTCCCTCCCTCTTTCTCCCTTTTCATCCCTCTCCCTTTCTCCCCCCCATATTTATGGTCCTATAATCTATATACCAATGTAATTTGAGTATAAGAGGTCGAACAATTCCAATTATTTTTAGTAATTCTAGAAGATAATATCAAACTTTGTGCTCAAAGTGTTAAGATCGATGTCAATTTATCAAATTCTTAAACTGAAACGTTTGGGGTCCAGAAAAATCTTAATGGGAATACGAGGACTTGGTTGGAAAAGTATGGAGTGTATTCGACTTCTTTGTTTGGGACAAAAGGGGATTCCGGTAAGATATATTTAAAATTAAACTTAAAACGTTTACACAACCATTCATTTTTAAACGTCCTTAACAACCTTCCTAGCCAAATTTTCACAAAAAGTATGGTGCGAAGGTATGGTGCAAAGGTAAGTCAACTATGGATTCTAAAACTAACAATAATGTTAAATTGTACATACAAGTTTTATCAGATTTATAAGACGTAGAAGTTTCTATAAGATCTATAAGAAGGTTTTAAAAGACACGATGTTGAGGAAAGATGTTAAACCTTTGTTTAACGTATTCCTACACGATCCTGGGGTTGACGGGGAGGGGGAAAGGGAGGGTGAGAGCGAGAGGAAGAGGCCGAGAGCGCGGGAGGGGGAGGGGGAGATGGAGAGGGAGAGGGAGGAGAGAGATGTTTTAACATGTTTTTGTTTTAGTTCATTCATATTTTCTGATTTGATATGAAGGTGGACACCAATGCGGCCCGTATTTGTGTTCGATTGGGATGGGTGCCCCGGACATCGTTTCGAAATACTAGAGAGTTTGAAAATGCCCAAAGGTGTAAATTCTTGTCAAATGTAACCTCAACTTGTATGATCCCAAGTTTTATAATTGGGATTGTTGCATTTTGCAGTCTTATCATTTCGAGCACTATCAATATTTGTGATAAAGTCAATGCCCAAAGGGTAAATTTCGGTCAAATGTAAACTTTTAAGTTTTATGGCAGGGATCGTCCTGTTTTGCAATCTCATGTTTTCAAAAACTAGTAATAATTTAATATATGTGATATAGTGAATGCCAAAAGATATGACGTTTTGTCAATGCGACCTTGTATTTTATGGCTGGGATTTGATATATGTGACAAAGTCACAAATAGTTTTGATTTTTTTTTTGACAATTTGATCTACATGTTGGTAAACAAATAGTAACAAATTGGTTGGTTTTCACCTCCGTTATAGAGATCATTGTGATTAGTGGGTATCATGGTAACTATTTGGTCTGGATTATTTGTAATTAATAAGTATCACTTATGGTAATTGTTCAGTATCAATGAGGGTGATATACAGTATTTTGATTTGTCATAATTGGAAGGATATACGGTTGGGATTAGATCTGGGCCGGCGAAAATAATTCAAAACAAGATTTGGAGGTTCTTGTCAGCCCTTTCATTCCAGGAACTGTATGTATACTTCTTACTTTTAAATTTCTCACTGTTTTGACTGTTTTTTTTAGTTTTAAACCTCTTTACTGCTTTGAGTTTTGACTGTTTTCTACGTGTCAACTCTTACTGTTTGAGGTGATGTTTTTTACATACTTCATCTGTTCAGATTTTTAATATTCTCTATTTGAAATAAACGGGAAAAAAAAAATTGTTGGTCTTTGAGAGGTCAAGAATATCTTTTCATGAACCAATGCGCAAGGCATTCTTAACCTTCTAATTTGAATTAGGTACCTATCTCCCTCTCTCTCTCTCTCCTTCTCCTCTCCGCCGCCCCTCTTCCCTCCCTCCCTCGCTCTTTCTCGCCTTGAAGAATATTATCTTCCCTATCTTTCTCCCTTGACGTTCCTTGAACCCCAACTTTAAGTTTTTATTCTTCATTTGGTCTGACAATGTTTCTTACAATTTTGTAAAAGCATGCAGTAGGATGACTTATTATTAGTATGATTTTCATGTGTATTTGTCAATATTGATAACTTGTATTTTTTTCCGTTTATGGACGATTTTCTACGTTTAAATTATATTGTCTCTTTTAGTATGTTATGCCAAGGGATTAGACGAGGGAGCGATGGAAAATACATTTCAATTCTTATGTCGAGAAAGTAAGATTTTCCGAGAAAATATGCAAATAGCTTGAGAAACAAAACAAAACCTTCAGTTTTTTACTCATTTATTTCCCATGTGGGTTTTTTTCCAGGTACGAGCTTCATTACCACCTGATAACTTTTGGAAAAGTGAGGCAATCTCCTTTTTGGATCGCTTTTTTTTTTAGACAAGAAAACCTTGTCAGTTGGTGTTGAAATTCATGTTTCTTTTTCAAAACTCTGTATCAAAATTTAGGATGATACATGGACATCAATGTAAATATCCATGTTTGCTCAACCCATTTTTTTATTTCTTGTGATACTGAACATATAGATAGTGATGATAATAGTCTTTGTATCCAACCCAAATTGTGTTGATGTTAAAGATTGTTTATATTCAAAATATATCGGTAATGATGACAATAATGTTTGTATCCAAGCCATATTGGTAGTGATAATAACAACGTTTATATTCAAACCATAAGGGTAGTGATGAGAATGATGTTTGTATCCAAACCATGTAGGTAAAAATGATAATAATGTAATTATGATAATAACGTTTGTAGTCCAACCATATAGGTAGTATTAATAATAATGTTTATGTACAATACTGTATTCAATGTTGATGTCCACATCAACGTCAATTGCGTGTAATTATTTGATTGTCATGCTAATGTCATGGTCAATATGGTTACCAGTCTTTGATGAACCTGTATATATTGTCCTTTCACAACTTTTATGTCATTTTGGGAACAGATCTTTTGCAAAAAGGTGAATCCAAATTGCATTGCCTGCCCTATGAAACAATCCTGCAGCTATTACAAGTCAAATGAAAAAAGGTGGGCTGACCTCCTTTGCGAAAACCTCTAATTATAATCTGTTAACTTGGGTATTCTCTTTTTTTCTCTTCTTTTTAAAGAGAGTACTCTTTAATAAATAAACCCATGTAAAACAATGCATATGCTGTGATGTGCTTTTGAGCCCCAACATGAAAATCAACTTTTATACCAAAAAGTTTCAAAAAGGTCAAGTATCGTGCCTTTCGTAATAGAACACAAAACTGGTAGTTGAATTAGTTATTGAACCTATATGTATAATGAGGCTATGTTAATGACATTAAGGTTCAGCTACTATATCATTTTTCATGGGACATTTCTGATGGCTCAAAATCGGTAGCATTGTTAAAGGGTAAAATTATCCATAAAAAATGGCTTCAAGTAAATAAATGAAGCTTGTGTTGATCAAGAATGACATCAAGAATGAGCATTTTTTCGATTGAAGTAGCTAAGTGAGTGATACTCATAGGTACTGAATTCTCTTTATAGGCAGAAGGCATGGAGGAGGCAGATTTGATGTCAATATGGATGTCAACTATTACACCGTGAATCGGTATCATTCGCCACTTAAAACATCTTTTCTTCGTACACACTTGTTCGATTATGAATCTGACGGGTGCAACTGAAAGGCAAGATTCTCACCTTTCGATTCTCACCTTTCGATTCTCACCTTCCGATTGGTGGTCTCCATCTGAAAATCAGACAAGTGTGTATGGAGAAAAGATGTTTTATGTGGCGAAAAAAATATCAACACTAATAGCGATACACGATGTAGTGTTCAATGAAGGGAAATGTTCGATAACAAGATTAAAGACAATTACGGATTTTATGTATCATTTATTAGCCCAACATTACAACTACTGTCGATATTGATGTTAATATGTTGACGTGGTTTGCCGTAATGGAGAATTTATATTCTTCAAGTCGATGATTACAAAGGCAGTTTTATATTCCATCCGAATATGTTTTGAAATCAATGGAAGGTTTATGCTTCAAAAGTGTAAATCATACCTCATAACTCATCCTTTATTTTGGTATTTGCAGGAAATTAAGAAAAGCAATTACTGATCTCGAGGATGTAATCCCACGATATCCAATCACAATTCCGGTGGAAATGGATCTGAAGCATCATGGGACGAGTATGGTTTTCGAAAGTAATGGAGGATCCGAAGGAATTGATGAAGAGAAATTTAATGTCATATGTGAGACAAAAAGTGATGGAGAAACTATAAAAAAAGTTCATTCGGGCACTCCTGGTTTTCGAAATTCTATAGGGAGGAGGATCGTACATTGCGTGTGAGTTTCGATCACCTCGGTCGTGTGTTTTTAAAATCTTTTAAAATCATGAAAAGGAAAAGGACAAAAAGGTCAATTTATGAAAGAAAAATAATCCTGCATTTTGAACCACCTTTTCATTGGCCTGTGAACAATTAGGGGCTTATGAATTATTAATTATCGCATTTAAGACTATCGTGCCTATATTTTTATGTTTTTCATTCACTTTTTTTCTTCGGCTTTTGTAGGTATGTGTTGCCCAACGATTCTCCAATACTGGAAAATGTGAGTGATATCTCTTTTTGGAATCGAAGTAAAGCTTAGAACCTCTCATAGTTTTGTACATAGGCCCTATTATACTTTTAAGTGCCTTTTTGATTTTTTTTTGTGAAACATGAAACTTTACTTTTAAAATTTTTAGTTTTATATTTTCGTTTCACTATACTTAAAGAGTTGGGGTCCGTATTGCTATTTTTCAGATCATTTTATGACTGTTCTCAATGATTGGTCTGACCGTCCAGATCTTAATCCTACGGCCATAAACTGCCCAATCATTGGAAATAATCATGTCATGACTCAAAACTAGCCCAGCCCCTAGAAGCCTCTGTTTTCTTTTGGTGTAAAGTGAATAATCCGTCAGCAAATAAACAACTCAGACTGGGCAACGTCCTTTATTTTGTCATGTACGAAAATGCCAACAGTGGATTGTAGCAGATGGTATGTATGCGATTTTATGTATCTCTGTGCTATTATGTTCTCTTATGTAAGTAAGAATATTATGTATGTGATGTTGTGTTATCACAGCTATGTATGTGGTGCTATGGTGTATGTAAAAACTTGCTATGTGTACGGTACATGTTATACACATACATATACATATACATATACACATACATATACACATACACTTACACATACACATACACATACACATACACATACACATACACATACACATACACATACACCATATGCATACATATACACATACACATAGACAGACGCATACGCATACGTATAAACATACACATACACCATACGCATACGCATACACATACACATACACATACACGTACACGTACACATACACACAGACATACGCATACACATACACATACATGGTAGACATGGGCTCATTTTTCACTTATACATTCCATTTGTTTTGTCTTTAAGCCCTTGTTTTGACCAAAAGTCTTTCGTGATTGTGACCCATTTTGAATTTTGGTGCCAATTTATTTCCTTCAACGGGTCAACTGTAGATAAGGATTGCCATAGAAACACCTTTTGTTCTTTGAACACTTGTGGCTCGCAAGTGACGTAGATGTTGTCCTATGTGACATGTGTCACGCTGCGAACAAGGGTGCAGAGACCTCCGAGAGCGGCAGAAGACCCCTGTCCGTACCTTCTGGCAGTGTGGGAGGCAGGTGGGAAACTCTCTCTGTCTCTTTTTCTCTCTCTCTCTCTCTCTCTCTCTCTCTCTCTTTTTCTCTCTCTCTCGAATAAAAATGAACATAAGAGGGGAAAGGGAGGGAGAAGGAGAGCGTAGGGGAGGGGCAAGAGGGGGGGGGGGGGGGGGTTGGTAGAGGGGAAAGAAAGGAGGAGGTGAGGTTAAGGGAGGGGCTGTGGGAGGCAGTGGGAGAGGGAAAGAGGGCAGGGGAGAGTAAGAGAGGGAAGAAAGTAACAAATAATGGGAAAGGCGGGGGGTGACAGATGCAGAGGGAGAGAAGGGGACGGACATAGAGGGGGAGGGCGAGGGTAAGGTAGAGGCAGTAAGAGAGGGAGAGAGGAAAAGGGAAGAAATGTGCGGGGGAAAGGAGGAGGAAAGAGAGAGGGTACGGGAGGGGCATTGGAAAAAGGGGAGACGGAAGGAGGAGGAAATAGAAATGAGAGGGTGGACAGGGTAGGGGAAGGGCAAAGGGAGAGAGGGAGAAGGGAAGGGGAAGGGCCAGGGACTGGGCGAAAGCGAGGGAGAAGAAGACAACCAAGCAGAGGGTCACCGAAAAGGGAGGGGTAAAGGGAACCAGTGAGGAGCGGGGATGGATAAGAAAAGGTGATGGAGGAGAGGGAGAGGAAAATGTGAAAAAAGTGAAGAAGAATAAACACAAGAAAAGGGGAGAAGAGGAGGGAGGGAGGGAGGGAGGGAGGAGGGAGGGAGGAGGGAGGGAGGGAGGAGGGAGGGAGGGAGGAGGGAGGGAGGGAGGAGGGAGGGAGGGAGGAGGGAGGGAGGGAGGGAGGGAGGGAGGGAGGGAGGGAGGGAGGGAGGGAGGGAGGGAGGGAGGGAGGGAGGGAGGGAGGGAGGGAGGGAGGGAGGGAGGAGGGAGGAGGAGGGAGGAGGGAGGAGGGAGGGAGGAGGGAGGGAGGGAGGGAGGGAGGGAGGGAGGGAGGGAGGGAGGGAGGGAGGGAGGGAGGGAGGGAGGGAGGGAGGGAGGGAGGGAGGGAGGGAGGGAGGGAGGAGGGAGGAGGGAGGAGGGAGGGAGGAGGGAGGGAGGGAGGGAGGGAGGGAGGGAGGGAGGGAGGGAGGGAGGGAGGGAGGGAGGGAGGAGGGAGGAGGGAGGAGGGAGGGAGGGGGGAGGAGGGAGGGAGGAGGGAGGAGGGAGGGAGGGAGGGAGGGAGGGAGGGAGGGAGGGAGGGAGGGAGGGAGGGAGGGAGGGAGGGAGGGAGGGAGGGAGGGAGGGAGGGAGGGAGGGAGGGAGGGAGGGAGGGAGGGAGGGAGGGAGGGGGAGGGAGGGAGGGAGGGAGGGAGGGAGGGAGGGAGGGGGAGGGAGGGAGGGAGGGAGGGAGGGAGGGAGGGAGGGAGGGAGGGAGGGAGGGAGGGAGGGAGGGAGGGAGGGAGGGAGGGAGGGAGGGAGGGAGGGAGGGAGGGAGGGAGGGAGGGAGGGAGGGAGGGAGGGAGGGAGGGAGGGAGGGAGGGAGGGAGGGAGGGAGGGAGGGAGGGAGGGAGGGAGGGAGGGAGGGAGGGAGGGAGGGAGGGAGGGAGGGAGGGAGGGAGGGAGGGAGGGAGGGAGGGAGGGAGGGAGGGAGGGAGGGAGGGAGGGAGGGAGGGAGGGAGGGAGGGAGGGAGGGAGGGAGGGAGGGAGGGAGGGAGGGAGGGAGGGAGGGAGGGAGGGAGGGAGGGAGGGAGGGAGGGAGGGAGGGAGGGAGGGAGGGAGGGAGGGAGGGAGGGAGGGAGGGAGGGAGGGAGGGAGGGAGGGAGGGAGGGAGGGAGGGAGGGAGGGAGGGAGGGGAGGGAGGGAGGGAGGGAGGGAGGGAGGGAGGGAGGGAGGGAGGGAGGGAGGGAGGGAGGGAGGGAGGGAGGGAGGGAGGGAGGGAGGGAGGGAGGGAGGGAGGGAGGGAGGGAGGGAGGGAGGGAGGGAGGGAGGGAGGGAGGGAGGGAGGGAGGGAGGGAGGGAGGGAGGGAGGGAGGGAGGGAGGGAGGGAGGGAGGGAGGGAGGGAGGGAGGGAGGGAGGGAGGGAGGGAGGGAGGGAGGGAGGGAGGGAGGGAGGGAGGGAGGGAGGGAGGGAGGGAGGGAGGGAGGGAGGGAGGGAGGGAGGGAGGGAGGGAGGGAGGGAGGGAGGGAGGGAGGGAGGGAGGGAGGGAGGGAGGGAGGGAGGGAGGGAGGGAGGGAGGGAGGGAGGGAGGGAGGGAGGGAGGGAGGGAGGGAGGGAGGGAGGGAGGGAGGGAGGGAGGGAGGGAGGGAGGGAGGGAGGGAGGGAGGGAGGGAGAAACTAACATTTTTTTTCTGGATTAGTTGAACAAATTGCAAACTAAAACATCGAAAAATCGTTAAGCTTTTTCCGAAAGGAAGAAAAAAGGAATATATAAATTGAGTCTTACGGGAAAATGAGAAATTATGTTAAGTATTTCTGAAAAGGAAAAAGAAACATACGCTTGATTTTGGACTTATTGCTCTCCTTACTCCTTTTTTTTTTAAGCTTTTTATGAGAGAGGAGGAAAGCTTTTGGTTGAGAGATTAGTTTGAAGGAATCTTTTTTTTGTTTTTAACTATTGTTTTTATCTGTTTTTTTTTATCTATTTTTTTTCGATCTTTTTTTTGTTATCTGTTTTTTTTTCTGTGTTTTTTGATCTGTTTTTTTTTATGTGTTTTTCGATCTGTTTTTTTCGATCCATTTTTTTCTGATCTGTTCTTTTTTTTATCTGTTTTTTTCGATCTGTTTTTTTTTTTGTTTCTGGTCTGTTTTTTTTTCAACAGGTGAAGAACTAGTTGATATACCAGAAGAACAGAACCCTAATGAGTTAAAAAAGATTCTTCGGTATCCGATTTTGACAAAAAACAAAATTTTTGGAACGATTTTGGTATGTTTCCCATGACTTAATTTTCCATAACCATTTGGAGTTTTGTCCATTAAAGTATGTTAGGAATCCTCGTTGTAGGTTTTTATAAGATGTGATAGAGTACTTTGAAGACAAAGAATTCTTACTATTTTCTAACATTCTTTGGTCATGATTTATATTTTATTACAAATTTTCAAGTTTTCTTGGTTTTCTTTAGTGTTTGTGTTTAGAAGTTATAGCCTTTGTTATATTCTAAGGATTTCCATAATGTAAATTTGTTTGTAACTAATCAAATTATTTTACATTTTTTTTGTCTTTTTCAGCTTAGTTTGTCAAATTCAATCTATTTTTTCTGCCATGTTTCTCATTATATACCCAACTTAATTAACTAATTTGTGAAACACTGTGGATTATGTCATTCAATGTTGTTTTATTATGGTTTTTATTTGCATTAATACTAGATCATAAAGATCTAAAGCTTGATCTATTGAATTTTGTTTACTCACAAGCTGTTCCATGTCGTCTTTCCATTTGGGGATCGCTGGTATTCTATGGACAGTTCGGTGCTCGGACTGCTCTAAATAACAGTTTTCCGTTAAATGGAACATATTTTCAGATAAACGAGGTAAGCAAAATATTCAGACATGTTCCTTTTTTTTCTTAATAGATGTGAATTTTAGGATCGTTTTGTGCATCGTAATTTGTCTAGAATATCTCGTGTCCTTTCTTGGAGAGAGAAGAGGGAGGAGAGTGAGAGGAGAGGGATAAAAGCAATTGATATTGCTAAATTGTTTCCACTTTCAAACATCTAATTCTGATTCATATGTGCATACTATTTGTGAATTATGATTTGGTAGGTATTTATTTTGAATACAATTTACAAGTCGTATTCTAACATAAAACGGCATTTTCTAACATTTAATTAATATTGAAGGAAGGAAATGTTGTTTTGTGTTCATAGCTTTGTCCCATGGAAAGCATGTAATGTTGATCGATACTTGTTCATCAATTGCATCCATTCTTGATTGTCGTTTTGTCAGTTAGTTGTTGCTTTATTAGTGCTTTGTGTGATTGTTGTTTTTTTCTTTGTTTTTTGTTTGATTGTTGTTTTGTTAGTTCTTCGTTTGTTCTTCGTTTTGCTGTTGTGGTTTCGTCTCCACTTTATCCGATTGTTGTTTTGTTTTTCCTTCGTTTCATTGTTGTTGTCTGTTTTATCGTAAAGTTTCACAGATTATTTGTTCTCTTGCCGTTTTGTTGATTATTTGTTCTATTGTTGTTTTGTTAGTTATTTGTTTTATGTTTGTGTTTTTTTCGTTCTTTGTTTGTTTTTTTAGGTTTTTGCCGACTTTGAGACGAGCGCGAGGCCCATGCGAGTCGTGCCGGCCGAAATGCAGAGCCTGGAGAAGAAATTTGTCGTTTTTGGCACAGGAATACAAGGCATTGCTCAAGGTGAATTCAGGGGAGGGAGGGAGCAGAGGGAGGGGAGGGAGGAGAGGGAGGGGAGGGAGGAGAGGAAGAGGGGGAGGTGGAGGGGGAGAGGGGGAGCAAGTGGTTTGGAGGGGTGTAGGGATGGAGGGAGAGAGGGGAGGGAGGCGAGGGAGGCGAGGGAGGGGAGGCAGGGGAGGAAGGGAGGGGATGGGGTGAATGGGGGGGATGGGGGGAGGGGGGCAAAAAATGTTGAAATCTAATTGTAATGGGTTATGTATTCATTCTCGGCGGACTTAAAAAGCTACTTGGTCATTGGTAGATAGACATCAAGCTTCCATACCATATGTATTCTCCAACGAAAAGCAGTTAAAGTCGATTTGTTTCAGTTTCTAATTATTTGTTTGCTTCACTATTTTGTGTGTTATGCTTTACAGGTCTCAAGTTGACCCAAGTGAGGAACATGTTTCAAAAAGGTACATAAACTAACTTCGACCTTTTAACTTTTCAAATATCTTGTGTCAAATCACATTGTGTTTCGTTCAATTTGTTCGTTTAAGCAAATATTCGCTCACTATTACATTAATAGAAAGAACGTTCCTCATAACTTGAAACTATAACTCAGGTATATTTGATGTTTATGCATAATCTAGTATCAAATAAGTCTACAGGTTTTGGAATGGTGATAGGACGAGGGAGGGGATGGAAGTGGGGAAGGAGGGTGTGAGGGAAGGGCGGAAGGAGGAAGGGAGGGAAGGGCGGGGGAGGGAGGGAGGGAGGGAAGGAACTAACAAGGAGAGGAGGGGAGGAATGGCAGACGGGAATGGTTATTCGTTCAATAATTCTCATGTCAATTTAAAATGGAGAATTTCAAAAGTTACCTGTCTTTCAAAAGTGTATTGTCATTGAACGATTTTTAATCATTTAGTAGAATAAAAGGACAGTTTCTCGATGTTTTTCATTTAGTGAAACCTTGTAGCTTATATTGTGACCCCATGAAAGACTTAAGCCACTCTTTTCTTCTCTCCTTTATCTCACCATTTTTGATGGTTTTTTCAACGAAAGTCCAAAGCGAATCTTAAACTGTGGGAAATAAATAAGTGTTTACAAAATCTTAAATATACTTTCAATTGTTTTTTGCAAATGTAGGGTTTGTTTGCATTCGCGGTTATTGTTGCAAAACCAATACCGTCCGAGAATTGAAGGGAAGCATGAACGTCCAAAATAAAGGAGAGAGAACCAAAACCCTAAAAAAATATTAAAAGTTTTTGAAAGATCGGACGGAGGACATGTTTCTTTAGAAAGTGAGTTTTACACATTTGGGAAGACGTTGTAAATCTTCAAAGGAAATTACGCAACCGTTTTAGTACGACGAATGTCGTACAAAGAACAAAAAATGGCGCAACATTTTAGGGGCTGGGTTTCATAGAAATGCTTCTTACAATACATAAGACGTAGATGAAAGGACAAGTAAATAAATCAACTGTACATAAGAATACATAAGAAGAGTAGTATTGCCGTTTATTTTAACATCAATATAGTGGCAATTGGAAGAAAAATTGAAGTCGTGGAATTTTTTCTCGTCTTATTGTTTGAACAACTGGTATGGTTAAAATGTGTTCTATGCGTAGTCTCTGCACGATGTTTAAATATTACTTTAATCCAGTGTCTAAACTTTATCAAGAAGGTGCGCTGGTAAACCATCGAAGGACACAAAAAACAATTTAAAGAAGGAAAAAACGAAGTTGAAAATCGAACTGGGTGGAAGTAAACTAAAAAGGAAAAATAATGCAAATGAAACTAGCACACGATCAAGGATTAGTCAACAAAAAAAGTAAAAAAAAGAACAGCAAGCACAAAAACAAATCCAACATAAAAGTCCTCAAAATAAAAATTACCTCATTTTCAACAAAGCTGCCATTTTTATGTGTTCACGTTGCTTTCTTTGTTTTAAATTTCCTTGCTTGTAGTTTTTCAGTTTTGGCCATGCCACCCCTTTTGTACCCTCGGACTCGGATGGTTTACCATCGTGCTTTTTATTTTATTCAGTTATTTACTTAAATGTGTTCACGTTGCTTTCTTTGTTTTAAATTTCCTTGCTTGTAGTTTTTCAGTTTTGGCCATGCCACCCCTTTTGTACCCCCGGACTCGGATGGTTTACCATCGTGCTTTTTATTTTATTCAGTTATTTACTTAAATCCTCGGGGCTTGGCAGAGTGAGTGTGGCGAGGGAGTTTCGGAATACTACACCGTGAATCGCTTATAGTGTTAAGAACTTATTAGTGTAAAGAAACAATTAATGTTAATAACTCCATTTTGAATTCAAGTGCCGAACGCCAACAAAACATTAACGCTAATTTATCCATCTAACACTAATTTGGATTCACATTCCCATAGTGTAAGCGTTATAGCCCGTGTTCACATAAGCTATCGTCGTGTTCACATAGTCGATGTTTGAACATGTGAGAACATTTTCGAGCAATTTCCCCCTTTATTACTAGGAATCAAGAGTGAATGCCACTCACTTCCCGGTCTTGACGACGTATATCTGACACTTTTTCTGTACATTTGTACCAAAAAACGAGCATTTTCGATTGGATTGGCACATTTTCGTACTTTACACTATTTAAATACCGCCAAGATTAAAGTCATTAACGCTAATCAAATCGTACTTATATTAAGGTAAAGAAAAAAATAGTATAATTAATTTTATTTTAGGTTTGAGGGTCAGATTTAAGGGCGCGGTTATAGTGTTATTAACACAAAAAGCGCTTCACCATGTACCGGTCGAACCCTCTCCTGAAAGGTGGAGAGAAGTGGCAAGTGCCTTGATGAAAACGTCCCGACTAAGATTAAGACACTCCGAAGCCTCTATGGATGGAAGGGGACAAAGGGGGGGGAGTGGATGGAAGGGGACAAAGGGGGGGGAGTGGATGGATGGTGGTCTCAAATGACCTTGACATGAAGACAAAGAAGCATGATTGATTGGATGAGAAAGCTCAACCGTCCGAGAAAGATCACCAACACGACCGATATGACAATGTACCGATAAGAGGGAGGGACATCTGAAGACGTTACCGGAGAATGGGGTTGTAAAAAAAGCACGAGAAGTAGGTTCCCCGGGCTCAGTATGGACGGCCTTAGAATCACCTCGAAAAAAATGCCAGCAACAGACGACAGTTTCACGACCCCCAATAGTACCGCCAAGGTGGTGGTAGGACAATAATTAGAGTGGAAACATGAAGAAGTGCCAAGGAGCGACGTCCATCGCATCGGATGAAATGTGGGATAAAGGGAGGTGAAGGGAGGGCGTCTTATACCAAAGTTCGTACGACTACACCGATGCCGATGCGTAGCATAAGACGAGGGGGTCTCAAACCATAAGCCTCTGAGACATCGAGATCACAAAAAAAAAGGCCAGTCCTCATCTGTATGTCCGGACGGAAGCACACTCGTCGAAGTTAAGGGAGGGTAGTCGAGGAAGGACTGCCAGGGTACAAACCGGCGACAACGCTTTGTATTGTAACCGGCGCCGGCCACAAATTCTTACAACCAGGATGTTGTAAACGTGTAGGGTTCTGTTTACTGGTTTTGGAGTAGGCGGTAGAGAGAGAAATGGCATGAGTATGTTGCGTGACAGCCGTAGTCAATAAGGTGATTAATAAGGGAAATCCCTTTGTACTGAAAGTTTTGGATTGTGGTAAAAACATACTATACACTATAAAACTATACAGTACATATTCCTACTGAACAGTAACACAATATATTGATATGCATGGCGATAAGACATTTATTCGTCTGGAGCAACATATCCCTCCTCTTTATCGTCCGATAACCGATAATATCAGATATCAAATTATCGCAATTGGAAATTTACCAATACACCACACTAACAATACGTAGAGTGACATATAAAATACAAAATCGTCTTAGTCATAAAATCACCCACTTTGTCATTTGAACAAGTAGAGTGACACATAAAATACAAAATCGTCATAGTCATAAAATCACCCACCTTGTCATTTGAACCAGTGTTTCTTTTTTTTTGATAGAATGCATCATACATACAAGCTCAAATCTCGAATCAATCGCTTTCTGAAGAAAGGAAAACGGTATTATTACCTTTATCAATAATCAAAACAACAGCCATGACAGCACAAAGAACAAATATTATTTTCTCCATTACTTTCAAATATGCCAACAAACAATAGGCCCAACCAATTATAAAGGCGGAGGACAGAAATCTGGCGTGCCACAGTACTACATGGCACTTGAAGCTCATGTGAAAGATCAAACTAATTCTCCTTAAAAAAGCCAAAAGCTGCCCCAATTGGCACATTTCCTCCACAGAGATAAAAACAAACATACCAGTCCTAGAAGCGATTTGAGCATTAGTTCTTGAAGCATATACTACGCCTCAGAGGATTGCTATACTGGAAAATACTACCTCCCTCCTATTTCCCACTAACCATCTATTCTACCCTTTTGCTGGTGCTGGTGACTTATATATGAACCGACAAAGTTCATAATGTAAAAAAACAAATAAGTGAACCTTTCCTTCGGCTTATCACAAGGTTCAAGGCTGACCAAGAGAGCGAAACGTTCAGACGGAAGAACCTACAATCCGAGTGGAGAAGGCGAGAGGAATAACAATCCATAACATAAAAATAACACGTTTTTTCCAAATCAACGCCCCCTGGAGAACCAAAACCTCCCCACAGTCTTCTACCTGCCTAAATAAACCCACTTCTAACCCTGTGACTAGCGTCTTGTCCCCATAGTGACTTGTGCCAGGCCATCAATGGCGTCCATCTCCTCCGACTTAGCTGCGAGAGCTACTATGGATGTTTTTGAGGCGTCTTCCAATGTGGGTGCCCGTGTCACTATGCTAAAAGCCTCAATCACATCTCCAGCCGACCAATCATCGAAGTCTTCCACTCCCACTCCACACTCCAGACCTGCCGCCACCTCTTTGGCGAGCTCCTTCACTCGCCGTAAAGAAGTGATGGTTCCCGCGTAGACTTCCTTCTTGCCTCGCATCACCGAAATAGCGCATCCCTTCACTAACTTCCCTTCTGACACCATACATCCGGCCACACGGCTTGATCCGGCCCCAAAGACAGCCCTCACTTCGGCCCTTCCAAGAGAAACTCGGTCCTGCAAAAGTCGTGAACAAACATCAAAACAAATTCTGTTGTCGATAATTTAAAGACACGGCCGGGCCACAAACCAGCAGGACTGCAGACAAGGTCAAGCGTTTAAAAATCGGAGGGGAATTACATTACCGAGATTTAATTTGTCCAGGGTGTACCGCAAGATATTGCACACTCTGTACACCAGCAGTGTGACTCATAAGGCTAGATATTCAAACAACGAGAGTACATTTCATTTAGTGTAATAATACCATTGTCCGACAGACAGAAGATAAAGAGAGAGAATCCGCACCTCCACAACTTGCAGCAGTCCCTCCATAGCCTTGCGGATGTCATCTAAAAGGTCATAAATGACGCGATACGTTCGAAGCTCAACTCCCTTTTCATCCGCATAGGCTTCCATAGCCGGTGAGGCGGTCACATTGAAGCCCACGACAATGGCTTTCCCAGCCACTGCCAGATCCACATCACTACTGCTCACCTCCCCTGCTGCTTGAAGGAGGAAACGGAGAGATACCGTGTCTTGTGGAAGAGCCGTAAGAGCTTCACGGATTGCTTCCGTGCTCCCCTGAACATTTATCACAACACAAGAATCGAACATGAGTCAAACATGAATCAAAAAGCTTCCAATTAAAAATTCTTACGGAAAACCAACACTATCTGCAAGGAAGGATTTCAAGGAAGTAAAGATTTCATTTTTATTAAAAGTATTGCATATGGAGTATGTGAATATGTGTGTGCCCGATTAACCATACCTGTAATTGATTGGGAACTTCGAAAATCAACTAAAAAGAAACAAGTTAAAAGCTGGAGAACCGATTTTTTGGGAAATGCTTGAATATTAACCATTATTTATCTATATATTGTAGTAACCTGCAAGTTGTTGATACAATGCTACAGAGAGATGCTGAGATAATACTACAGAGAGATAATAGCACAGAGATATTTCTGCAGAGATTATATTACTGATAGATACTAGATTAGAGATAACTCTACAGAGAGATAACATTGCAGAGATAATACAGCTGAGATAATACTACACCCAAGAAACACGTGGCATACACAATTCATTTACGTCACATGTTATGAAATTTACCTGGGCATCGACCTTCAGGACGAGATTGAGCTGGTGATGTTCGATGCCTCCCCTCTCTTGCCCTGAAGCCACAGCATTGGCCAGGGAGGCCAGAGTCACCTTACCCTCTCCTGCCTGGATGGCAAGCCTCTCTAAACGGAGCTGCTGGGCTCTCTCCTCTGCCTGAAGCCTCGCCTCGTCCAAAGAGGAACACTGTACAGAAGTCATCTCCCGCAACAGGCACCATATTTAATCCCAAAATCTCAACAGCCATGGACGGCCCGGCAGTCTCCGCCCGGACACCCGTGTCATCAACCAACGCTCGAACCTGCAAAAACAGCACAGAAGAGTCAGGTGGGAGAGTGGCTGTTATTTTCAAAGTTTGGCAATGCTGAATTCGGCCAGTTCTAAAAATATGCCAAAAGATAGCGTGAACGGGTGTTCGAATAATTTAAACGGAATCCCAGCTTTGAGAAACACACCTTCCCATAAGCCTCTCCACAAACGACCACATCTCCTTTCCGCAGAGTTCCATTCTGGATCAGAAGTGTGGCTACTGGACCTCTTGCCTTGTCCAGACTTGCCTCGATTACTGTTCCCAGTGCAGTCCTGTCCGGATTGGCTCGCAGTTCTTGGAACTGCGGCCCGCTCAGTCATCCCACCACACAATAAGGCAGCTGCAACCAAATCGAATAGAACCGAACCGAACCAAACCAAACCAAACCAAACCAGAATGAACCGGAACAAACAGAACTGAACAGAACCACCGAATGGAACCGAACAGAAAATGATGGAAGAGAACGAAACAAAACAGAACAGAACAGAACAGAACAGGGACTGATAACAGAAAACAGAAAACAAACCACTGAAAATGAAAACAGAAAACAGAAAAGAACAGAACAGAACAAAAACCAAAATGGACTGGACCGAACAGAACGAAATCAAAGCAGATGAAGTTCAATTCCTGTACATTCATATATTCACCATAGGCTCCAGGCAAAAGCCAAACATACCTCAGCTTGAAGCATCACGTTCTCCAAAAGATCCGACACACCACTTCCTGTGAGAGCACTCACCTGCAATCAAATGAAACTTTCCTGTCTGAGAAAACAGCTAAACCCCAACAGCCAGCCATACTGCATGCAAACAAAAAAAGCCCAAATAACAATGACTTCGATTCTCTTACTGGCACCATCGGCACGTCTCCACCCCACTCTTCCGGCATCAGATTATGTGTTGCCAATTCCTGCATTACTCTTTCTGAGTTTGCTCCCGGCTTGTCCATCTGCCCATGGCCCCAATTCATAGTCCCACACAACCTTAGAACCTAAAGAAAAACCAGGTTTCTTGAGCTTTGAGCATTGAATATAATACGAAAGTATAAAGCTTGTGCTAAGCAGTAAATTAGCCGAGAACAGCTAGCCTGGAAGTAAAACCTTTGCCTTCTTCTTTCCTTCACTTCCTATTCTAAATAAATCCTTTTGACTATTTGCTTAATAAGCGGGTCAGTGTATCTCGCTAATCAGTACCGCAATCAGTACATTTCCTTCATTATCCAATTTCAACAAAATACTTCAACAAGTTGGTCAATGTACCTTGTTAATGGCCACCACAATGGGCACATTGGCTGCTCGGGCATGAGCTATAGCTTCCAGTGATTGCGGTCGGACCCCATCATCTCCGGCAACCACAATGACTGCGACATCAGTCACTCGAGCTCCTCTGGCTCGCATGGCACTGAAAGCCTGCAAAAAAAGGAAAAAATGGCGGGAAAAATTTGGTGCCAAGACGTGTGGTAGTAGACAATTTACCACCATTCTTTGCAAAAGCCCAGAATACTTGAAGAGAGTTTAAACTTCTCAAAATTCAGTTCAAATCCAGCATTTCACTTCTGTGTTCTGCAACTAGATTTTTTCTGCTATCTTTCAGCATGTTAAAGGTTCCGCATGCACACACCTAAACAGAACCTATACATTCATCCATATACGTCGGGAAAGAACGAGCAGAAATGTCCATCAAGAATCGGAGAAAGGACGAATGATCCACCAAGAAATCAGGTCCTCACCTCATGACCGGGAGTGTCGAGGAAAACACAGAGCTGCTCTTGGTCTCCAACGGGCACCTTTACACGATAAGCTCCAATACCTTGAGTGATGCCTCCTGCCTCTCCTGCGGCCACCTGTTCTAATCCCCAGTCTTCCATAAGCTTCTTTTGCTCAAAAAAGTCTTTACTACTTCAGGAATGTGTTAGAAAAAACCCCAACTTGTGCTTAACAAAGTTTTCTCTACTTCAGGAATATGTTGAGAACAATCCCAGCTTGTGCTTATCAAGGGAAAAAGGAAGAAGCTTACCTTCGACTTGCGAATGTAATCAAGAAGAGATGTCTGTAGTTCAAAAAGGCCCCAATCCCATCCCCATAGCACATCATGTCAGTTGTTACATTCTTTTTCAACTGTGCATACAAGTATGCTATTAAGGAGAAGTGATTTGACAATCTCACCTTTCCATGGTCCACATGACCCATGATTGTCACAACTGGTGGCCTCACTATGAGTTTGTCCAGATCCTCCAGATCCAAAAATTCACGAGTACGTTTCGCCAAATCTTCCACTCGCACGCTATCGGCCTCAATCACTTCGACTTCATATTCACGGCACACCATTCGTACCGTGTCTTCATCGAGCACTTGGTTCACTGTTGTCATGATTCCCTGCAAAAGCCAACAAGTAATATTCAAAGTCAATCAGCAGGATTATTGCCAATGCCAAACCTCAATCATCAGTGGCATTAGGTACTTCATCAGTACGTCAAGGAGAGCCCATAAACATGATAACAAACATGTTATACTTCTGTCCTTTCAAAAACTGAATCGTAGCCGTCATCCACCAAAGTTCAATACCTTCCTAATGTGCTCAGCATATGCATGTGGCATAACAGTCACTAATGCACCTTCAGGCATACGCCACATACACATCCATGGGCACAAGTCCTACCCAATTGCATATTTTCAGAAATATCTGACACAGTTTTCTAGATTCCTGTAGCAAGATGCATTGCCTGACATCCTTGTACCCATGTGTTTAATGCTGCGTCTTCAGAAAAAACACGGCAATTTATGAGCCCCTCGAAAGACTAATAAATAGCTTATATCAAATCTTTCACTCATTGGTACTACAGTTACCAGCTTTTCTGCTCTGTATAATTTACACTCATTTTATTTCTACCTCTTCTGCTGCATATATTGAAAATGTACTTTCTGTCTACAGAGGAGTTTACTTTACAATCATTCTGTCCATGTGCCTCTGGGCAGACCACTTTCCCGGTCATTTTATGACAGTTTTCAATAAGTGGGCCATTACTGACTCAGATTAATATCCTATGGCCATAAACCGCCCAAATATAGAAAACGGGTCATGCGATGCCCCAAAACTGGCCTGATGGGGCCCAGCCTTCAAGGACTTGCTGGCCCAGCATCCACAACAATTTTTCTGGAAGAAAGTTGACGACCTTCCAGCAATAAGTGTAGGAGAACTTAAAGAGGTTTTCTAGCCGTTTTCATAATTTCTGTCGGTGAATTCACACTAGATTTGTTAAGTAAGGAGCATCTTACACAATCAAGTAGGTCAAAGAAGCCCTTCTCACCTTCATAAATAGACACCGTACAACGTCAGAGTCGTTGACAGCCAGGTGTCCTGCCAGCTCTTGGACTGACATGCCTCCTTTTCCCACTTCAAGAATTTCCACTTTAACAGGCGCACTCGCCTTTGCCACTTCTGCTCTGGCGGCTTTCCGGCTGTTCTTGCTCTGTCGCCGAGTCCCCAATATTTTCTGCACATCTCCTGCCTCATCCGCCGCGGCAAACTTACCACCTTTACCACGTTTCTCATCTTTTTTCCCTTTCTTCCCAGGCTTCGCATCTACTGCCCCTGGTGCTGCCGGTGCTGCCGGAGCTCCTGCGACGGCCGCAGCCGGCTTTGCTCTCTCTCTCTCTGTTCTTACCACTGGCCTCTCTGCTCTCTCCACTTTCTCTGGACCCTCTTCTTGTTCCTTGCGGCCTACATCACGCAATACAGGTCCTCTAGCGGCAATTCCCGGCCCGGGTGGAGGAGGAGGACGTGCCATTGGTCTTTCGGGGGGCTTGCTGAGAGGTTTGGGTCGCAACATTGGAGGGGACTGGAGCTTCACTGGACTCCTCTGGATCAATACCGGCTTCGGTGCTGCCTGTTCCTCCCACCTCCCTGTGGCGGTAGACTCACTCTCGTCTTCCAACAACAAACCGACTGTTTTAGAGCTGATACCTTCATCAGTAGACGACAAACTCCCAATTTCAAATTTGGCTTCTTCACTTGGTGTCGCAATTTCCAGCTCTGGAAGTGATTCAATTGGCCTGTCTGCTAGTACTACCTCTTCCCCAGATGCCACTCGTGCTTCTGGTACACTCTCCCTCTCACTTAAAGAGTCAGTTTGTGCAATTTCGACAGGAGATGAATCCTCCACTCTGTTGGCCCCTTCTCGTACTACCGCTCTATCAAATCTCGCTGGTTTGGGTTTTACTTGCATTGCCTCAGTTTCAATTTCAACAGCACCGTTACGCTCAATTTGAGTTTGTAAATTCTCTTTCACTGTTCTAATCTCCTTCGGTTCGACCCTAGAAACAGAAGTAGAACCTCGCGACCACGAAGTTGATGGAATGGAAGGAGCCGGGCGGACAGAGACAGGAGGAGGAGGAGGTCTCGCAGGTGGAGACGATGTTCGTAAATTCAACACAGATTGAGTTAAGGTAGGTCCTACTGGAGCAGATGACAATTCTAAACGACTAGCTTGTCCAACGCTTTTGGTCTCACTTTCATCTTGAGCCTGCGAGCTCAACCTTGCGTCAGCTGCCATATTCGTACTTGCCTCCGTATCCTTCTTCTCCGTGTCGGTGTCCAATGGGGAGGCAGCTGAATTGCTCGCCTCTGATTCTAAGTCGCTGGTCCGTGGCCCCTGGCGTGACAACCTGAGAATGGGTCTCTGGGGAGGAGGTGCATTTGTTTGACGGGGAGGCACTGGAGGAGGCCTTGGAAGCCTCACCGGAGGACCCTTGAGAGCAGCCACAGGTACCGCCTCCCCCGCTGCGGATGGCACAGAGGGCACAGACGGTACAGAAGGTACAGATGGTACAGAAGGTACAGGAGATACAGCTGGTACAGAAGGTACAGACGGTACAGATGGTACAGAAGGTACAGACGGTACAGATGAATCTTCAGTGAGCTCTCTCTCTCCAATTGTAGAAGCTCTCCTTCTTTCTTCCGCATCACTTCCAACCCATGATGAAGTTCCCCTATTCTGTCTGTTCTCATTCGTCCCCATCCTCTCAGCCTTCTCTAAAATCTCCCTCAGTGATCGTGCCGCGCCATTTGCGGAGGAAGGAGGCGGTCGAGGGACTCGACTGTCACGCGACTTGAAAACAAAGCGAGGTCTAGAGTCATTTTCTGAGTCGCTTTCCCTTTCCCCCTGTCCTCCTCCCATTGGTTTACCTTCGCCAAAAGGACCGCCATCAGACAGCAAGCCAGGAGGAGAGGGAGAGGGAGAGGGAGAGGGAAGAGGAGGAGGAGGTGGAGGTGGCGGCGGAGCCATAGGGCGACTAGGTTTTAAAAGCATGGGAACCCTAGGAGTGAGCTCAGGGGCTCCAGAATTTTTGGGCGTTTCCCCACTGGCTCGAAGGGGCACATACCTGGACCCTTCTGACTCAGAGCCATCGGAAGAAGACGACAAAGGAGTCTGTACGGACACAGAAGAACCGGAAGCGGCTCCACTGGCTCTCGCACGAAGCAATTGCGTCCTCTGACGAGGAGAGAGAGGAGAAGCTCTCAAAGAGTGGGAATGGGAACCGACACGAAAACGAGTCCGTACTAATAACTGGCCGTCCGTACAGGGAGAGAGAGGCGCTCCTATGCGAGAGAGAGGCGCCACGCAGTCCATGGCGAGGACTTCCAATGGGGAAAACAGTACAGTGTGAGAGACGAAAGAAAGAGAGATGAGGAGAGATACGAGGCCTTAATGCAAGAATATCATGATGGCTGATTAGGGCAACAGGAGTGGAGGAGGCGGGATGGCAATCGGACCGCGGAGAAACAGCAACGGGCGAATGGCGCAGCAGATGCCACCGCGCCGACCGTGCGATTCGTTGGCAAGGCTTTCTACCTTTTTGAAGAGAGCCAAGAACGCCGTACAGCGGAACTGCGAACTGTCAAAACTTGTGACAAAGAAAACCCTAGGCGAATGACGGCGTTAGGGACTTACAGCATTCAGTACGGTAGACAGTACACCGTGTATAGATCAAAAGTGCGAAAACGCGTGCGAACGCTATGTCCGGATTCCCGTATTACACACGTACTATATACGTGCTTTCTGGGTGCATTAAGCAAATAATACGAGGATACCAGATTTATTGTAGAGCTTGCACGCGTTTTCGCTTGGCCCGTGGAACCACTCTACTGTGCTGTACTGTACAGTACTGTACTGTACTGTAGTTAGTCCTCAGGATATTTTGTGATCCACACTGCAAAGAGTCAAATATATTTTTGGGGAGTGGCTGCGGAGTGTGCAACAGCTTTGGGCCCGGGTAGCAAAAATATCGTAATCGTATCTGCGTGTCCCAAGGGGATACGCGATTTGTTTGTGTACCAGGTACGACACGTGTCCCAGGTTTCTCCTACCTATTTTGGTCCATGATTCGGTAAGTGACAATTTTAAAACGGTGGACCACATCAATTTTGCAGGAAGACATCTGCCATTAGATGTACTTCACATTACAGTCGTGAGACCTATGCTGCTGTAGCGCCAAGGAAAAAATGTTATTATTATATTAGACATTATTTTCTATTTTAGGTTCAAGGGTCGTAATTTAGGGGCGCAAATGTAGTGTTGCTAATGTACAAAATATAGCAGTCCGTATGAGCACTGCTCTATTTCGTACAGAAGTACAGACAAGGTGTCACACGACGGCGTCGGCGCGTGAAAGTGGGTGGCGCCGACACGGGAAAGTGCACCCAGATTTCATAAAAATAAAGTTGGCGGGAAATCGCGCCAACCTGTTCGCACGTGTTCAAACGTTTGGACCATTGTTCAAAAGTAAGCTTTTTTATGGTAGGCCTTTGGTAGGCGCACAAAACTTTGCACAAAACTCGCGCAATATAGGCACTGTATGTGTGTGCGTCGTGCACACTCCTGTACGAACGTCTGAATCTGACGTAAGATCAAAGTACAGCGCACGCCGCCGGACGAAATTTTTTAGCGAACTGACACGGCGTAGGATGACATTCCGTGGGAAAAAAACCGGGAAAAAAAAAAACGCGGACGGGCAATCAAACAAAATTTCGAAATAATTGCGATGGAGTTAAAATGAGCGCGGTGGAGAGCGGTGAGAGTGCGCCGAGAGAGAGTACGGACAGTTCATAGCTTTTTCGGAAAGTTGTTTTGCAGCCACCAACGGGGTTGGTCCGTAGGTTTTGGTAATTTTTTTGGCAGTGTGATATTTTTTTTTTTTATCGTCCCATACGGCCTGGTTGGTCAATTTGAGGCTTTATTTAGTGTGGCCCTCAAAATTGCAGACGCTAATATGACAGATTGTCCTTTCGTAAGTTGTGTTATGGGCTTTTCATGTGATCTTATTAAATCGCCTGCATTGATCAGCGACCGTCCGATCGTCCAAATCTGACGGTTTAAATAAAAAGTCCCTCAAAACTCACAGAAATAATTTTTTTTTTCCGATCTTTTTTCAAAATTTAGACATGTCGTTTAATTCTCTATCGAACGATGTGCAACTCAACCCTGTTCCTATTTTATTTCATTTTGCGGCCAATACAATACGGGTCTTAAGGGCATATTGTATGTTTTGCGTACAATAGGCATATTGTATGGGCGTACGGTCACCTACTTTTGAACTATGGTTTGGACTCTGTAAAACAAGATACAGCGGCTAGTCGGCTACGCTATGGGAGAGTGAATATAAGTTAGGGTAACATTCCATTAGGCGATCCCAGTAAATGTACGGACAAGTCTATTGAGAGCGTTTCTTGGAAGTCCGCTCCATTATGTCGGGCCAGTAACAAACCTATCCTTATGTGAGTGTTTTCCAATGTGGATGTGTATTTTCCAATGTGTGGAATGTGTGGTTGGAATTGTTTGTAGTAATGGGATTTTCTGGGAGGTAGGAGATCCTATTACACGAACGGAGGTAGTTAATGATTCGTACATAAAGTTTTCGGCCAAGTTTTGATTTTAAAAATGGAAATCAAAATTTCGAAACGGAATTGCAAAATGACGAGGCAAACTTTGAAGGTCGCGGCAAACTTTGAATGTCGGTGGATGTCAGACGGAGCGTGCGAGGATATTTTCAACCTGACCTGCATTCAACGGGGCAAGCGACACATGGCCTGTACAACGTGGGGCAAGCGACACATGGCCTGTACGACGTGCACGCTTGTGATCGCTTGTTCAACGTAGATATTATTTTTCTTTTTCACGTGTACCAAAGGTAATGAATGACAATCATCCAGTGGCCCCCAACTCTCCTCGCGAGGAGAGTTGGGGGCCACTGGATGATGTGCGCGATTGCTTCGCGGATCTCAAAAAGTGAATCATCCAACGGTTAAGAATTACGCCTACATCATTGGAGCTTCCCGACAGCTTTACACTAACGATGTTTAGTCTGAAAAATAAAAATTTTAGGGTACGGCAATGTACGGCATTGTACGAAAACGTACACTTTTCGTCTAATGGAATGTTACCCGTAGTAGCGTTAATGTTTAGTTGGTTTTAGGTCTTTTAACCATAAATAAGGATAATAACACTATTTGTTTTCTTACACTAAAATTATTTTTACACTAAGGGTGAAGTTCCATCAAGCGAAAAGTGTCGTAGAAATCCGCGACCCTCCGTACCAAATCGTACCGCCTATTTTGTTTTTATACGAAAAACTACATTACAGAGAATCTTGCCGATACTCTCCGAAGGTCTTGGAGGTAATACTGGCCGTCGGATGTTCATCTGCGAGGAGTTCGCTTCATTTTTTTTTGTAACAGTTAACCCACCTCGAGGAGGTGGGTTGGCAGATACAGAAAAAAATAATCGTGACACCGTGGACGATTAAGCTACGTGTCATGATGGAAAAACCAACGAAAAATCTTAAGATTTGCACATGACACTTGCTTTCCAAAATACAACCGAAAATAAAAACGATATTTCGTAACATTCCCTCGTCACGCTATTTTCGGTAACTTTTGTTCGTCACACTATTTCTCTCAAAAGACATTCGTTATGTTCGAAAACTGAAACCCTAAAAAATGAGTTGGCGTACAGACTGGCGTCTGCAAATGTATAAAAGTTGTGTCGTATGATTACTTCGTATGCAGGTACATGGTACGCAAGTAAAGATTTGAAGTTAAGTTTGTCGGTGCTGAAAATCTGAAAGATATTTAATATCTGATCTTAGCTTGCGTGGTACCAATCAATTTATAACACGTGGCTTACAAACTCTACGTGATGGAACTTCGACTCAATCGACCTGGTCTGTAGAGTTTGCCGTACAATTACGGAAACGTCTGATGGAACTTCACCCTAATAGCGAATCACGGTGTACAGTATTCAAATGCCTCCTGAACTAGTGTAATTGACACTAAATACACCGTACCTATACTAGCATAAAGGAAAAAATAGTATTATTAATCCTATTTTATGTTCAAAGGTCTTAATTTAGGGGCACCGGTTTAGTGATATTAACACTAATAGTAATTCTCTGTGTAGTGTTGATCAGCCACGTTTCAAAACATTAATTTTGTGTAGTCAAATTATATTCTTTAACTTTCACGGCAACTTGCAGTGTACTGTAGTAAGATGGTTGATAACGTGTACTGCAGTGCATCTGGCAAGTGGGAGATGCGCGATAGTCCAGTGCAGCCGATGGCCGATGCGTCTTGCCTGACGTGGATATGACGTATTCGTGCATAAATTCTTGATGAAAGTTCCCCTTTCAACGTTAGTAACACAAAATTTTGTTGGAGGCGTGCTCTATATTTTTACAAGCATTGCAGATACCAATGCATACTTAAAATCCATATTTTCAAATTAATGACATGCGAAACCGGAGAACCTCCCCAAACAAGCCCATACAACGTCCTGTGAGTTGGTCTAGCTTAGCATGGGCGATACTCGTTCGTCTGGCAATACATTACATCACATCGCATAGTTTCTTTCTATCCCTCGGTTCATTTACTAAGCTTAAAGTCAGGCAGGCATAGTTTGCTTCTTTTTTAACCAAACTCATTGCTATATTTCTCATGTATCTCCTCATATACACAATGCTATTCCTCGTATGGGTTGTAGCTCGGTATACATATATTGCACATAGAACAAAAGAAACAAAGAATAAAGAAAAAAAAAAAAAAAAAACAATGCCCAATAGCAATCATAATTCACAACTCAGAGAAACTCTAGAATCTGTCACAAAATCAATACATATTTCAGTCAATAGCAGTACAGGATACGACATGCATATAGGTCAGCATATGGGAGAGTACACTGCCCATTGCCAGTAAAATTAAATATTTTCCAGGGAAACGACTTCCTCGTTCTCATCACACAGTTTTCCATTTTTTTTCAATCGTGACATCACGACCAACAGCACAGCTCCCTTTGAAGATCTCACCTCAAGAAAAAATCTTCTGTCAATAACAAAGCTAATGCCTATGACAGCCCAATTTTTTTTTCCATTTTAATAGCTTGGGCAATGTAATATACTGCATGCTCTTTTCCAGACTTAATTCTATTTGTATAGGTCAACCCATGGCCCTCGTTTCCAAAAACATCATCGACATCACTCTCAGTAAAAAACTAAAAAGTGTTACAAAGTACAAAAGTGGTTGACAATTTTGCCAATTTTCATAACAAGGCAGCAATACGTATCCTTTGTGGTCAAACACCAACAATTTATTTTGAAGGAATGCTACATAAGCGAGCACCTAACTCTAAGTTACGTCTCATTACCTGCATTGTCTTACAGAAGACTTCGCAGACCGAGATACAGCACATCTATCGTAAAAAAAACAGAGAATATTACGTAATCATCTACTTTAAGCTTTATGCTGAGTTGAGATAGACGCCCTTTAAACAAACACGATGCTAAAAAAACTTTCGTCAGCCTTTTAATCCATGTAATTCCACATTTCGACATGCTCAAGAACCAAATGCAGAGGATTAGTGACTATCAGCAGAACAAATTCAGCTAAAATCAAAATTAACAATGCGGTCTTCAATTAGAGGCAGAATCTTTGCACCAGTTTCCATGCCCCTTCTCCTTTAAGAAGGGTCCTCATAACACCCTCCTCCTTTCACTTGTGAAGGAAAAGCCTATAGGAATGGCAAACTTTGTTAGACCCGGATTAGAAGGGTCCTCATAACACCTGTCTTTATCACTTTGTGGTCGGAGGAGCCTGTATGGATGACGAACTTTGTGAGGCCAGGATTTGACGGCATATCCCATTATCTATTTGAACCAACTATTTCGTCTCCTTGCGCCCGGAGGCTGTCGGACAACCAACCCACGTTGACCCCTTATTAGCTTACAAGGTTTAGACAATCCAACAAATCACGTTATCTTTCTGTATGTTGCTCTTGTCTAGGCCTACACTGATGTGTTAATTTATTAAAACACAATGAATGATCAGAACATGGTCTAATTGCTTACAGTATTGTTGGTTGACATATAACGAGTATCTCCAGAGTGAACAACAAAGATCACTTGGCAAGCACGTGGACCACCACCACCACCACAAAAGACTTACAGACTAGAAAAGACGATGGAGACTGAAGGCTGGAAAAGAAAAAAATCTTTAACTTTTTCTAGGGCTACTAATGGCTTAGGATTATGACCAAAGAATAAGCCATACCTGAGTATTTGCCTCTTTGAAACGGCGCATAACAAGCACAGCCATGTCTCGTTGCCTGCTCTCCAAGTCAACACCAAATAAACCAACCCCAAAAAAGAAAAAGTGATATGTTATCATAGTATGTGGTAAGTAAAACTGGACTGCGAAATGGATCAACTACGAAACACCTACATAAATTTGTTCTGACCAAGGCTGCTGGGTTCTTCAAAATGGACTAGCCTCAATGAGAACTTGGTGTCCTAAAACAACTGTACTGACCAAAAGATGCAACCTTGACAGCTTGAAGCCACTTTTGGAAGGAGAACAACATTGCCACAGAGGGTCGCGACAGTACACAATACAGATACAACATCTTCAATCTTCTCACTACTCCAACCTATGTTTGCACAGTTTTCAAGTTCACTACCCCAAGGGTGTAAACTTCACGATCTATCACTTGAGAACAGTATCTTCATGGTAACATGTTCTCCTAATGTGACCAGAGACTATGAAGGCATTCAAGTATAAAAATAATTTAACAGCTTAAAGTAACAGCTTTGGTGATCTGCAACAAACAGGAGTGAAGTCGAATCACATTCCAAATCCAAATGAAAGTTACCTGCTGTCGCGAAGATCGAGATGAAGCGGTCTCACATCCGTGTTAATGATGAATGATGTGGGCTGACCCACTTGGATCTCCACCTGCTCCTCTCCAACCATTTTGCACAGGTGTCATGGTGAAAATAAGCCCCCTGTCTTCTCCCCCAGCGGCGAAAAATAAAAGACTATCTTGATGGAGGAAATAATTCTATGCATTAGCTGAATCACTGCAATCTTTACCTGAAGATCATCTGAGAAAAGTCCACGAAAAATCTTTTTCGAACCTCGTTTCAAAGTGTACTCAGTGCGTTTGATTTGCAAAACGCAATGAGATTGCTCGGAGCGTTCCTGCGTACATGTGACCCTTTCCATGTGAGAATGTTTGGACTTAAAATCCGGCGTTCTGCGGTCTGCTATTTCTCCAACAGGAAAGCGAGACAGGTAAATAAATGACTTACCAGCAATGCTACATCAAATGACATTCCTCCATCGAGCAAACAGTCTTCCATCTTTTCCTGCAAAATGGCATCTGGCTCCAAAGGCCCAATCCTCCAAGTGAGGAATTGACTCATGAAGTCCGATGTCCCTTCCCAAATGCTTCCTTCTTTTCTCTTCTTTTCACCAGTGTTCTCGCTGCTGACCATAGTCTACTGCAACAGTTCCCTCATGTTTTAGGACCCTTACAGACTGAAAAAAAATTCCGAAGCTACGGCAGATTAAACAGTTCTAAGCATACCCAAAAAACTCCTAAAACCCTAAAAATCCCAAAATAACAACACTAAACGCCTTCCAACATGCTCAAGACGTTTTTCACTGGTTTGAATTTTTTCTAACTTAAAAAAAACTTAAGGAAAGAACCCAAGCAAAATAACAACGAACCGATAAAAAAACATAACGCATTCGGCAGGTCTAGTTCAGCTTGCCAAGAGCATATAACTAGGGTTAATTTAAAGCTGGCAGAGTGAAACGCCATCTGCCAAAGGGTTCCAAACATAGATTCTATGTGCAAATATGTAAGGGAATTTCGCATGTAGTACACACATGGTACAGGGTAACAACATGTAACGTTTTCAATTGTTTTTAACCTATAGTTCTGAAGCAAAATTTCAGCCATCCGGGAGTAGGGCAATCTCATGTTAACTTGCCACTGCACCAAAGACCCTTCGAGAAAGAATAGGAGCTCACCAAGTTGTATAAACTGTCCATCATTTGCAGCCACACGGACCTTGTCACCCTGCCACCCTCCAACCAAATTTCAGCACCTGCAATACACTTTGCTGCAGTTGACAAATTTACTATGGAATTGTGAAGGAACAGCTTTTTACCCGATTGCCCATGTCGTCCATAGGCACACATTCAATGGCCACAATACTTCCACAATCATCGGCAGTGATGATATATTCAGGTGAAGCTGCCCCTGTTGCATCCAATCCAGCGAAACACCCTCCATCACTTCATGTCAATATATCTACCCTCGCCTGAAGTGATTTTGATGAAATGAAAAAAATAAGATAAATAAAAAGAAATCCGTTTGGTCTACTTAACCACCAAGAGGTCATAAAAACCCCATAATGCAGATCACAACCAAGGTGGACACTGTAGCAAACTCACCATCTATATAATATGCGCTGCCATCCGAGTACTGTCGTACCCACTGCATTTATGAAACCAAGAAAAATGCCCATTTCAGTCTCGTAAATTGTCTAATAGGGCAATTACATATGATGAAAAAACTGAGAATTGCAATAACCACAACTCAACCATCGTACCGACATTACTGCACATACTGTGATTACTGAAAAACCACGAAGATACAAGCTTGAGCTTGTAACGACTGTAATGGCAAAAATCCTACGGAAAAAAAACCCGCAAAAAATGAAGAAATGACTTCCTGCGATTACTGTTCGCAACACATAGCATTTGCTTAATTTTTTACTGGATAATAAAAAGTAAAATACTGTGGCGGCAACCAGTAGCAGCCATTATTTTTCCCAATATTTTCAGTTATTTTCATTTTCTGTACACCGCGACGTCCGAATGACCAGCAACCATTACGTTGGTTACTGACAGTAATTACAATATTTTCGTCAAACATAATTATCCTATAAAGGACGACGCAAAAGGACAATCACAGAAACTGCAGCAAATATGGGAGCAACACCTGACCTGAAAAACACAAAGAGCAGTTCCATTGATAGAATGGCCACAAGCTGTTAGCTTCCCACCAAGCACGGCATCACCCACAATTCGAAGGCCCTCAATAGCTGGCCGCAGGGCTGGTCCTGTGTTACCCCAAGAAATGTCCATCAAGAAAAACCGAGGTTAGTACTTCGCCCAGGACAAACCACAAGGCCCATAGACTGAAGCACCAATGACAAAGACAACGTATTTACCAGGTGGCTCAGAGTTATCTGCTTCTGAAGAATCAGGATGTTCTTCCTCTGGCTGGTTTGAGGCTTTGGGAGGTGGAGGTGGTGAGGGAGGTGGAGGCTCAGGAGCAGAAACATTCTGTACTGGATTTATTTTTGACGTAGTTTCTGCACTGCCCGGTCCATTGGCTCTTGGCATAGTCGGAGAAGACTGCCCAGCATTGCTATCCTCCCCATTGCTCTGCCATTCCAAAGGCTCTCGTCTCACAGTTTCCACAAACTCTGTCCACGATGGGCGCCCCAATGACGGTGTCGGTTCGGATGTCGACCGAGAGGGTTGGAGATGGTTGGGAGGGGCATCGCCAGAGGACTGCCTGTGACCAGCTTCAATAGACGAGCCTGGAACAGCAGTATCCAGCCTGTCCCACATACATCTTCATTAGCTTCAATTAACACTAATTTAATGTAGAGACGTGGCAACTTGTAGTATGTCTTTTAAACGGTGTTATTACTACTATTTTGTGATTTTTGGCCCAAAAAGAGTTGACGTTATGAACACTATAGTGAGGGGCAGTATAGTTGCCTTGGCCAACCTGAAACTCAGAGAAAACAAAGAAGTAGCTAAGAGGAGATTTCAGCTGCATCGTTACAAAAAGATTTCCGAGACGGTGCCAGGTGGTACTAATGGTTATTATAAAGACTTACCCACTGGCCTCCCTGCTATCACTGTTTCTCAGCTCGTTGTGACGGTTCAGCCAGGATGGAAGTCCCACATTACCTACCTGAATCCCAGCCAAAGGAGTATTTCCAAATTCAGCTGAATGATGTCCAACAGAGAAAGCTTCTAGTACAAACGCACTGCACGACAAGCTGATAGGAAGACTGAAGAAGGCAGCAAGAAACATGTTTATACTGACTGTACCGTAGTAGACATGGGGCCTTGATCCAAAAGTGATCCTCCTGATCCACCGGGCAGATTTAGGCCAGCAAGCACACTGCCTGCGGTAGGGTCCCCATCGTTCCAGATCCCTGGTGGCACCCGTCTCTGCATACAGCCATATAGCATAGCCACTCTCAACTGTATGCAAAAACGTAGAATCATGTGTAGCAAGGCATCCTTATATTATGCAACCTAGAGGCAGACAGTTGTTTTCTCAAGACAATTTAAATTAAAAAAATGGTAAAAAAAAAAGTATCCTTAAAGAGAGCTGGCTGCAGGGTATCAGCAACATGCCTGTACGAGAGAATATGCCTAACAAAGGTCACTTAGGCCTAAAAACATTTCAAGAAGAAAGAAATCTCACCGTGAGGCTCAAAGCCGTCAGGAGACGTTGGACTACCAACTGTCCCACCACACCCATGCTCTAATTAAGACACCAGCGGCCCAAGATAAGGAAAAAAAATGACTAGTCGCCAGATAAAATTGTCAAGTAAACTAAACACTGACGACATTCACATTTGCAACTTTTCAGAAACTTTTTCCTGTGTTCTACAGGACAGACACAAGTGTGGAGTTCAGAAACTAGTGATGGGTTCCAGATTATGGAAATGTAGAAACTTTCTTACTGAAGTTTCTAAAGCACATGTTTATTGCCTACATGCGGAAAACGAGTTTGAATTAAAAATGCTGGAGTCGTTTAATTACACCGTGGTACTTCACGTGATTATTTCTCAATTGTAAGTTAAATTAAAATTTTCATGTATTCCATATTTTTTAATGAGATTAAACTGTAAATACATTAAGTCCACTGTAATTCCTGTTAGAGAACAATAAAGCTATGATGGAAATGGGCCAATCTGAACAAGTACAATCTGAGACTATGTGTGTGAAATCTTCTTGTACTGAATAGAATTTCGCAATGATCACATGCTCCCCGCTTTGGGAGTATGTCGTATCTTATGCTGCATAAGACACTTTTACATCATAGCAAAAAAGGTGGGATGTCTACATGCATACACAGATTCTACTGCATACGTGCATTCGAAGGAAAATTGGTTTTGTTAGGTAAAATTTCGATATAGCCTATCCAACAACGAGCTTAAGCACCATTTAGATTGGGTCTTTGTTTGGATTTTGATTTTTTATGAGTAGGATTGGTCGCAATAAGCTCTACAACTTTTAACAGATTAATAAACCCTATCTCATACATAAGAAGCACCTTCTAGAAATAGGGCTAGAAGTGGGCCCTATTAAGGCTCCACAATTTGCACACCTATGAATTACAAGTGTTCTTAGCTTTATTTAGAAGTTGATCTCAAATAATTTAACATTGTTTTGCCTTCTCAAGGAGTATACCCAATTTTGAATTAGGAGAGACCCCCAAAAGTTTAAGCATGTGATTTTTTTTTTTTTGCCTTGTTCGGTTATGGTGGTAAATTTGGCATTGTAATTGACATATCATGTGTGAACATTTACTAGTTTAGAATTATGTTACAAAAATCATGTAAACGGCTTGGTTTATTCTATAGTTATTTTGTTTTTAGTAATTATAACATTCGTTTTACTAGGGTTAACATGCTATATCCTCCTTCAGAGTTTTCATAGTAGACCTTAATGATAGATAGTCAAAACCAGAGATTCTCCCTGTTTGTAATTTGGTAATTTCGTTTATTTAAACAAAATTTCACGTTTTCTGCTTGGATTTTTTTTAGTTTTTGTGTGTTTTTAGTCTTTTTAGCTCTCGTTTTGTGAGGGTTAACATGACAAATCCTCCTTGAAGGTTTTTTAGTTAAAAATAGGGTTATTTAAAGTGGAAGTTCTCACTACTTGATAAATGAAACCAAACATGGTGTATATTGGTACATATTGATATATACTGGTCGTTATTTTCATTAATTTATTTTAAAATGCGATACAAACCAACTAAGTTAACCACAGTAGGAATTTCCCAAAACCTCTTGTACTGTAAACAATCTATACCACTTTTGAATGAAGAAAAACCTGGTTGATTGTTGAACTAAATAGTCTGTAGGCTAAATAACCAAGTGAGAAAGAATAGCCGAAGTAGAAAACTTTATACTTTGTATTAGCTCAAAACTGTGCAGTTCAAAAGTCCCATTCTTCAATCATTTAGCAAAAATAACATGAGTGGTTCAAATATATAGTTGGTACAGGGATGCGAATATTTCTTTTTTTGCATCCGTCTTTGAGAACAGAAAAAAATTGAAACTTCAGCTCTCCCTCTCCATCTCGCTCCAATAAGCACACAACCATATTGAAACAAGAGAGGTCAAAAAACCAAAGCAGGCTCATTACAGAACCAAGGTGGAATTTTGTCTCAATAGATGGGAACAACGGTAATAGCGAGTTGAAAACAATTAAAGGCCACACCTTGACGGCATTCACCAACTCCGGAGCATCATTTGCGTCAGGATGAAGGCCAAACTCTGCCATTAAAGGCATGAGTGTCCCGACAAATACTGCACGGTCGCTCTCAGCTCTCTGACCAGTCTCCGCCCACCAGGCGATTGAGTCAGATTTACAAGCATCATAACTATCCAGGCAAAATGTCCTTCATATGCGTCTGAGTGCAGTTTCGCAGCTGATGCAAGAACCCACTCCCAGGGAAGTTTGCTGGTAGCGGAGGGCCTAGATTCACCTCTAAAGCTTGCGCAAGACGCACGTTATCATCCAGGACCTCCTTGCGATAAGCCAGGGCTTGTGATGTAGCCTCCAGCATACCTTGTTGCTGCTGGTCATACGCCTGTAGACTCATAAACACGACTATTCAGAACTGAGCTCAACATGTGACATAGGATTTGATCCATGATTGAATACGATTGACCAAAACAAATCCTCAGTGGCTCCTACAGACTTCATTGCAGCTAAATCCAGTTTTTAAAGGTAAATACAACATAGCACAAGAAATATACAGCGTGCTACAGACCAGGGCTGTTGCCTATCCGCATAATACGAAAGAACATAGAATAGCGTCAGTGATTTTCAGCAGCTGAACCAAGTGAATGGCTATTTGGCTCGATGGCAGCAAACGGTTTCCAACAACTTGGGATGAGACTACACCACCCATCCAATTGCAGTAAATCACTACAATAACACTTTTTAAGTGGACTACAATAAGCCACACTTCGAACCATAATTTAGTGTAGCTAAATAAAGCGGATTCTAATTACATGTTAAAGGTAATTCACTAACCCTAATAACAATGGGCAGTACACCATACCATGCGGAGCTCTGCCACACGCCGTTCCAAGCTGCGTTTGTCACTTAAAAGTTGCGCCTCCTGTTTATGGATGCCATCCCAACGCAATGCACAGTAATCTCGTTACACATACAGATGCATTAAAACTTTGCCAACACACGGGATAAAACAATCTGGAAGGCCCACCTTCACTTGCGCAGCAGCCAGAAGACGATCCCGTACATGTAGTTGCTCTTCTAACCAGCGTATTCGCCCGTTACTGACCATGGCATCCTACCCAACAAACTGCCTTTTCCAGTCAGCCAATGAACTATCCTAAAAACAAATGTAGCACCCTGTAATGGCCTGCATATTAACTTCAACACCTTCAGGAGCCTGCTTGTCAAATATTGCTGCAATTTGAACAAGTCAAACGGACTGCTTCCCAGATACCTGATCTGCCACAGGAGAGTGGTACGAAGGCTGTGCACCACTAGCCATCCCTCGTATTTGCAAAGACGCCGAATTTGCCCAGGCTTGATAGCTGCCAGTCTCCACCATCTCACCCCCATTCCTGTAATACAAAGATCAACAAACTACCTTGGAAAATCAGTATTTCACTCAGACTTGGCTGAACTTGATTTTCACAAGGAATGCTGTAAACATGCCCCACCTTGGAATAGACTCTTAACTAACTAGATACATCAAACCTGCACAAAAAATATCAGTGCAATTTACATATTTCAGAATATGCCCAGGTGCCGGGTGTCCAGGCTTGTGCTCATCAAGCCTCCTACTAATAGGCTTGCAGAGGACTGTCAAGATGTATAATAGCAGCTGACATGACTTGTATCGACAGCTTTCAGGATACCTCCTGCTAAATGGCTTCTGATCCTCATCTATGACAATGCACGTTAACCGTAACAGAAACCAGCAGTCCTTATGCCGGGTTATTTTCTGAAGGGCTCTCACAATAAACCAAGGAGAAGTTTGAATTATGTCAAGGGGACAATTACGAAGATAAAATTAAACATGGGCAAACGTATACTTCTTTGCCTTGAAGAAAAACAATTAATCTCAGGCAAGGTAAATTCTTGTCAGCTGTTGGCTCTTCCTCCTCATCCTAAGTGGAAAGAGGAAGGTGTGGTAGGTTAACATAAGTTTGCATAGATCACCCACTTTCCCCACCTTCCTATGCATGGTTTGTAATTTCCAAGCAAAACACGTATGCGAGCACCTACATACACGGGTGCCTAATCCAATAGACCAGAGTATCCAAATACTGCAGGTGATCACAACACCAATACTTGCAAATAGATGAACAGCCAATAATTGGAGACGGCCCTTGGGTTATTTCTTGCGTGGCCTTCAGCATTTCTCGCGTGAATTTTCCTGTTTACTTTGAAAATAAACTTGCCCAATCTCTTGCCACAAAATCAAACTGGTGAAGCTCAATCCTAAATGATTATTCAAACATTCAGTGCAGATAGTCAAAAGAAATAGAGAAAATTGTGTCAACAATATCTGGTTAACTTAAGGAGTGCTCAACGTCTGAACGACTTCTTCCTCAAATACTAAGCAACTGTCCAATTCAACATAGGGGAACAAAAGGTGGATGTTGCTGCATCATGTACCCAGAAGTGTGACTACTGGTCCAGGCTTACGCTTGAAACTTCACTAATAGCTTTACCTAAATTTAGGACTGTCTTTCAACCATTTCACACAATCAAATGTAAAACTTGCTCCGTGATGTCAAAATCAAAAGGCCCTTCTCAGAGAGTTGTTGCCGCTTGAGAGCTTTAACCTGAACCAACCATGTGAAGTGCGAAGGTATGGAAAATCAAATGTCCAACACCATGCGCACCTGGCAGAGGGCCGTGCGGTGGAATGGGGAGTAAGAGGAGGCGATGCCTCCAGCCAAGACGTGTTGGCCGGACCTCCATCTCTCTCACTTGGACGATAAGAAGCTCCTTCTGAAGCAGAGCCACTCTGTGTGCGTCTGCGATCAGTATATGGCAATGCTGGCCTTGACCGACCCCTAGGTTGTTTTCCCACCGTCTGACCACCATATCCACCATCGGCTGCGCCTGGTTCATTTGTAGGTGTCATGGCCTGTGACTGCCGGCTGTCCAAAGAGTCAACATCAGCTTCGCCGTCCACAGCCTGCAATCAAATTAGACGACCTTACCATTAGCCAGTTCCCAAAAAAAAAACAGCATACAGATAAAAGCCAGGACCGAGAAGGTATATCCAAAGTGCAAAACACCTGGCCACTGACAAAGCAATGTAGACTCTTCAAACAATGTGACATAAATATATACAAGTGGGTTAAATACAACACATTTGTCAATATTAAGAAAGAATCAAACTGGACAGCCCTTCAAGAAAGAAGATAGGCATGCATGCAGTTCTACTCTCTCCACCTCATTAGGCATCTAACGGACTGTCTCCTACCGACACAAGAATCCATTGCAACAGCCAATCATTTGTTCTGACAAGCCAGGTACATCACTATCGGCCAAATGCATTACTGGTTTCCGGTATAGTGAGGCTTACCCCATTGTTATGGAGATGCCATTCCATAACCCTCACTTTGGACCGCAAAAACTCGTTCTCACTTGCCTGGATCCACCGTTACAGAATTTCGACGCAGAGGAAATTAAAACATCAAAATAGTTCAGGTTTCTGCTCAACAAAGGACAACATTTTGCTACACACCACTTCCGGCGAGTGAAAACAAACAACTGCACTTGCCTGATTCAAAATCTCAGTTTTGGCGTCATCCAAAACGCGTTGCCATGACACAAAATGTTCCGCATTCTGACCCGCGGGGGCTCCAGTAGAGCCGCCATGGCCTGCAAAAGGCATAGCCGCAGGAGAAGACGCTCTCCGTTGCTGTGTGTGAGAGGGGCCATGACTTCCAATCTGCATTCCTTGACTGTTGTGCTGTACGGAACTGCCAACACTTAAAGCCATTTCGTGGAGCTGGTTGCACGTATTAATGTGTTGACTTCACGGCGGTGTGTGATCATGAGAAGCCATGGTGATACCCATGCACAACAATTCAGTGAACACTTGTCGACGGTGTTGAAACTTGAAACGTGCAGGTCTTCGGTTTCCGTTTCTCTCTAGGCGGACTGCCAGGAAATTGCAGGAGCTGTAAGAAAATGTACGGCAAGGTAATGGTACCACGCGGTTTCGTTCTGTGCAGAGGTGCCCTTCACCTCCCGCAAGTCGCGTCAACTTCATTTTGGCGGTTTGAATTAACCGTACATAAAGTACAAAAGCAGATATCTTAGCCAAAGGTACAGTACTGTAGCAGTTTGACCTCTGTTCCTTGTTGGTGTACCACTGTACAGGGTTCCACGACAGGATCTCATAGAACATTCCCAGGCAGTTCCGGCTCTTCGCATGGACTACTTGAATGGAATATAGGAGAGGAGCCACCCGTGTATGGTTTGCGCGCCACTGCCACCAGCTGGCCTTCGGCCATTCCCACTGCCTTCGTACCGCTCTACCGTACGGAAATCTTTAACCGTCGAATCTATTCACTCAAGTTTGTTGACTCCCTGGAAAAAGCCTTTGGGCCCAGATTTGCCGGCTCCCTACATGTAGAGGCATCCGTATCCATTTAACGCTCATGTGCCAGTTCTGCGTCCAGAGCTGGGGACGCGTGGCGGAATCGGACAAAATGTACATAGAACTGTAAGGCAGCTAGGATAGTGTCGCTTAGAGCCAACTGGCACGGAGCGGCACATAAAGAGAGTGCCAGCAAAGCAGGCCCAGTGCGTGAAGGCTTTTTAGGGTTTGGTGGGCCCTACGCAGCGTGACGTGACGTGGCTCCAGGAAAACCCCTTTCGTTTCGCATCATTTCTCTTCATCCTGCAACTGCGATCTTCCCTCGGGGGAATGCAGGACTGTCAGCAGAAGAGGAACGAGCTTGCTGAAGATCAGGCTGTCAGTTTTTCTTCAAATCGTCTCCGTATACCGTGAGTTGCTGACTGGAAGGTGAAGAAAAAGGAGAAGAGCAACAGGACTGCGGTAGGGATTGGATTCGTGCAGATACGGAAGAGCGACAATGTATGTAGACTTGTAGACTTGAGTGCATGGTTGTAGAGCAACCATGGGAGGATGTATCTCCACCGGTAAAAGAGGTGATTTGAGCCATGGTGGGGTCAATCAACAGAGTTCGGCCGGGCGTGTTGGAAAAGGTGAACTCTAATTAACAGAGTGGTGTGTGGGATAATGTCAAGCATTCTTAAGTCCAGTTCTTCATGCTGACATGTGCGTGATGACCGTACAGTCAACTTGTCCCGTTATCTATTGGTTTTTTTATTGAGCTGGTGCACTCTGGTTGTTCCTTTTTCGAAAGTGCTTGAAATTGGGCTCCCAGTCTTGTTACAACGCTTCTCCTGGATTGTATAAAGTAATTATTACTCAATGTGGAGTTCACGCTGTTCTATTCTACGACACCTCATACGTTGCTGTAGAAGTTGCTGATTGTTCTCTATGAAATCTTGTCTGTTGAATAGCCATAGTTATGTTCTTCAATTGCATTGGCGTTTGGAATGGTATTGGTATTCTCGTTTACGCACGAAGCAGGGAAACCAGGATCCGATGCCCAGTGTGTTCGTTTCCTATTTTGATTTCCCTATTTTTAGAGGATTTTGGGTAAAGCATTTGGTACACATTTGGCACGAAGCAAGATTCTTCCTGAAGGGCTCATTCTATGTAATTATTTTCTAAATTGTTGAGATAAGTTTCGCTGCTTGTTATCCTTTTCAGGACAGTGAATGCAGTGTCGCTCAATGTGCATTGCTCGTTAAATTTGCTTAAGGTGACTCAATGTACTATTTTTTAGGCTACTAAATTTGTTGAGTACTTTGAGGGATGAATGCTGTCATGAAAGTATTATTCAAGAGCATTCTTTAACATGCACTGTGGTGTGCTGGGATTAATGGCGCGAATGTGTTTTGAAAGTCCTTAAGCTTACTTTCGTACTGCATTGTGTTCTTATTCTTGAAAGAAACAAAGGGGGAGTTTCAGTTTGCTTTGCTGTTTAGGAAATGATTAGACATTGTGATTTGAGGACATCCTGATTGTAAGGTTAACTACACAATGTTCTTCTGCTGCCGTGTGTTGTTCCTCTTCTCGGCTGGTGTTCTCTTTTGTGATGGGTGAAACGCATATATGTTGTCATTTTGCTGGGGGTACTTTTTTTTTTGTATTCCCTTATGCATGTTTTCTTGCATTTTTTGTGTTTACAAATTTTCAGGAGGGAATACGCACATCCACCATACCAATATGCCTCTCTCCCCACGAACCGCTTCAGAGCGTCGTGGACAACAATCTAACGGCACACGCATACACACAGTATACATCACAGAGACTGGTTTGCGTGTCTTTTCTTTTGAGGAGCTAAGACAGGCAACTAGAAACTTCCGTCCAGATTCTTTGCTCGGAGAGGGCGGTTTTGGGAGTGTTTTCCGCGGTTGGATAGATGAGAGTGAGAAGGGCGCAGGTCAAGTTGTTGCAGTGAAGGTTCTGAACACTGAGGGGCTGCAGGGCCACAAGGAATGGATGGTGAGGATAGCTTCCCAATTTGACTCCTGGACTGCATCCATTAGCTGATGTGACTGAAAACTGGGACAACGTTTTTTAATGGAATGCATTGAATGCATCTTGCTTCTTTTTTTGATCTCTCAAACCCTTTTTTCTGTGACCGTTGGCATGCATAGGAATCTGTGAGCATCGGACGACTGATATTCTTGTATTGAATACTCAAAGTTATTTTTGCTGAGGTATTGGGAAAATATCCACAGGTAGCAGGTCCTACTGCAATTTCATTGAACTGGATTCAGATGTTGGAACCTTGATTCTTAAAACTGATTGACTACCTTTTGTCCGTGTAGACAACTGAGTGCTGCCTGGTCTTGGAGACAATCAAATGCAAAACTGGTTTCATTTTGAAGCTGCCAAGATGTGAAACTTTCACATATGCAACGGTGGCAATTAAGGAGCATTTCTTTTGCAAGTGTCTGACCGTTTTGGGCACTACTTCTCCTTGGGCTCTTTTTATGCTATGTTAGCCATTTGTTTTCAAGTTATTTTCAGTATTTTGAATTAATTTGACCTTGTGTGATGTAAATTGATGCAGGCAGAAGTCGATTTTCTTGGGCTTCTCCATCATGAGAACCTGGTTAGGCTCATTGGATATTGCGCTGAGGATGAACAACGGCTTTTGGTCTATGAATACATGCCAAGGGGCAGCTTGGAGAACCATTTGTTCAGAAGTAGGTTTTTTGCATCTTCACATGTATCGAAGATGATCACTGTTGTTTCAATCATAATTTTTTTAGTTCTGCTTTTTCCATTGGATTGTGTCAACGGAGAGATTTGTATATTTTGACGTACAAACTGGACAGTCTTTCTGGCCTCTTTCTAAAGCAAAAAAATTGCAAACATTAAAGTTGATGTTTTTGATGGGTGTACGTGGAGTGATTAGTGTCCAGACTAGAGCCTCCCAGTGATATGATTCTTTTTCGTAATCTTTTCTTGATTACATGTGAGAAATGGATGGAGGAGAAGCTGGATCAGTAAGTGGTTACATGAGCCTGTTGTTTTGTGTGTGACAGGGTCACTGGCAGTTTTGCCATGGGCAACACGAATTCAAATTGCCCTTGGAGCTGCAAGAGGGTTGGCATACTTGCACGAAGAAGCAGAAAGGCAAGTAATATACCGCGACTTCAAGACGTCCAACATCCTGCTGGACCATGTGAGCTCCTAGACCCTGGATGCTTTCTGTGATTGTGACAAAGCCTAGTTTGCCATGTTGATGCTTCTGTTAGTTTGTTATGGTATCTCAAAGTGTTAGAATCATCTTAGGTCAAGCTTTTCCATGGGAGCACGGAAGAAATTAAGTGAATCAATCAGTTTTTAGGAAATTATGTTTATGGTTTTTGTTTGAATTTATAGTTTCTGAAGCTAAGCAGTCTGCGCAGATATTTGTATATGAAATAGGAGCAAGTAGGTTGTCCTAGCAGTTGTCTGTCAGTTTTTTGACAATTGACGCTCAAGTTAAGCTATTTTTTTGAGTTTTGCAATGTTTATTTTCACTCATTAGCAGCACCTTTGCTTTCTGAATCTACCTTTGTCATGTCCATCTTTAATTCTCGCGTATGTTCCCGAGATTCTAAATGTGGTTTGAAGTACTGATGTTCGGATTTGTTGCTGATACGCTGATGTAACTAACCAATTGTCTGAGATAAGTCATGCTAAAAATTTGCATCTCAACGGTTTATAGCGAGAATTAGTTAGTTGCTCCCTTCAGCATGGCACCTCTTCGTTCCCATGAGAGGATCAATTTTGAAACGTTTTCTATTTTACGCTGCCTAAGTTCATGTGAGAGCCATATTCTTATCCTAGCCAAGTCAACTCCATGAATACTTTTCTTCTGGTTCCATTTCTTGACCATCAACCTCTTCGAAAATTCACTTGAATCATGTTCATGCTCTCGTACCCCTTGCTTAGAAAACATTTTCCTGGTTGTCCTGGTAATTGTTAAGTGGATGGTCATGTCGTCCTTTTTGTTTTTTTATGAAGTATCTCAAAGGCCCACCGCATCTTTTGGTCATGGCCTTGCCAATTTTCTTTTGCTGTACAGGATTTCAATTCAAAGCTCTCCGACTTTGGGCTTGCCAAGGATGGCCCAGAAGGGGACAAGACTCACGTTTCCACAAGGGTGATGGGAACCTATGGTTATGCGGCGCCTGAGTATGTCATGACTGGTGGGCTTCTCTCGGCCTTCCTCCTGGCTTTTGCTTTTCATTGCGGTTCATAGGGAAGTACTTTAAAAGGATTTGCCTCAAGATATCCAGTCTCTTTTCGTACACTGTGAAACGCTATTAACGTACATATCGCTATTTCAGTCCTTTTTTTTTTTTTTGCCACCTCTGAACATAAATTAGCGGTAGTAATTCTCACTGCTTTCTTAATTTCGTGAGCGGTCTAAAATCGCCCACGTCGCTTGTAAATTACAATTAATTCATACATTAGAATGAAACTAAGCCGGACATTAAGTATTTCTTAAGGCTAATAGTGTAGAGCTGACAGAGTAGTCCCATTCTTTTTTCCAAGCCGTTACGGTGCATGAGCCATTTTCTCTGTATGCTTTGCAGGCCACCTGACCGCCAAAAGTGATGTTTACAGCTACGGTGTTGTCCTTCTTGAGATGATCACGGGGCGGCGGTCCATGGATAAATCTCGGCCACCGGAAGAGCACAACCTCGTGGATTGGGCCCGACAATTTTTCGCCGACCGTAGGAAACTGTTCCGGCTTATGGACCCACGGCTCGAAGGACAGTATTCTGTACGCGGTGCCACTAAGGCCGCCCTCCTTGCCCAGCACTGTCTCAGTCGAGATCCTAAATCAAGGCCTCTCATGAGTGATGTTGTGGAGACTTTGAAGCCCTTACAGGGCCTTACCGACATGGCGGCCTCCTATTCAGACTCTGCTGCGGGTGTACAAGGTGCTCGCGTCGCGAGTACGTTATCCATGAGTCCCGGTAGAGTTGAAAGGGGAAGCCCGCAACTTTCTGCCCGACAAAGGCAACCATTAAGTGCTTTAAGCACAAAGTCGGGGGGGAGGTCACGGTCGGAAGCTGTACAGGCGAAGGCGTCGCAAAGCGGCACAACAGAGAGTCAACAGACCAGCAACAACTCGAACGATAACTCATAACAGCTCCGTTACTTGGCATAGCCTGGTTAATTGTCAAATTTCATGCAATAGCATGATGCTGTAGATGGTTTACAGAATTGTAGAAGATATCAACATATTGTATATGAACCCCGTATATGCTTTAAGAATGCCTGACTAAATCTGGATTTGTCTGGGCCCAAGATGAGCTCAGGGAATATCAATAAAAGAGTGATATTGGTTAATGCATGTCGGAATTCAATTGACTGATGTGTAGTATAGGTACACCTGTTCTTTATGTTTTTCTCGCCAGTAACCCTCTTTTGCTCACTTATTATCTTACCTGGTATGTGAAAATGATATGGAGATTTTGAAAACTAAAAAAATTACGCACGATTTTGTCGTGGTTGGTCCGTATGTTTTGCTTCCTGACGTCAGCCCACTTCATCGAAAGTCTTGAATTTGAACAAATGGAGACTGGCAAACTTGTTGTTACGGCTGTGTGGAGATTTGTGATTAACTGAAATCTGTTTGCCATTTCCCCAGACATAATGCCCTGGCACTCTTCATGGGAAATTATATTGCAGTAAGTCAACTTGGCAGCAGGTGGCAACTCGGTGCAAATTGCTTCACATTTAGAACCAGATTTGCATGGCGGCAAAGGTGAGTTAAAAGGAACTGGACAATCATCTCACACATAGAGGTGACGGAAAAAATTGTAACAGTAATAACGATTAGTGGTGTACTAGTTAATATGTAGTTCAGAAACCGATGTTACTAGCCATTAAAATGATTCTTGCACAATGAACACAGTCTTTCGCTAGTCTTTATCTAAAAAGGAAACGTCAGAGCTAAGAAACTAATAGCTAGTCAATAAGATATCTAGGAGCATTTGTGGTGGGACATCGAGGGTGAGCAATGTGCTCTAATCTTCATTATCCATGCTTGGTGTTGTAATTTTTAGGTGTCTTGAAAGATATGTAAAGACAGGTCACTCCCAAGTTGACGGACTAGCATTTTGGGCCGAGTTTGTAAATTTGCATTTAACTGACTAATTCCCACGTCTCAAGTATCTCCTTGTGTTATTATTTTTCTCATTGTTATACCTGAATTATGTTGCGCATATTTTCCCAAATTTCCTTTATGGACGTGTGGATATGCTCACTCAATATGAAAAAAATCACATCGCGATGGTTTACTTTCGGGTTCCCTACACCTGTTTTGTCGGCTTGATGGCAAATCACAACATATCAGCAGGTCACCCCCCCCCATCCCTAACGGCAGCCGCAGAGACGCCCCTTCCCCCCCCTGCAACACCCCTACAGTATCGGGGAGCCCTCAACACCCCACCACCCATCCAGCCCCTCCCCTCCCTGCATCGGCAAAAAACATCCATCCCTCCACCTCCTCTTTGGGCCCCAGCCCCCTCCCCTCCCCTCCCCCCCTTCGTCCGAAAACCGATGTTACTAGTCATCAAAATGGTTCTTGCACAATGAACATAGTCTTTCACTAGTCTTTACCTAAAAGAGAAACGTCAGCGCTAAGAATCTGATAGCTAGTCAATAAGATATCTAGGAGAATTTGTAACGGGACATCGAGGGTGAGCAATGGGCTCTACACCGTGTATCGCTATTAGGGTTAATATTTTTTTCGCCACTTAAAACATCTTTTCTCCGTACACAATTGTCCGATTTTCAGTTTGAGACCGCCAATCGGAAGCTGAGAATCTTACCTTTAAATCGCAACCATCAGATCTATAATCCGACAAGTGTGTACGGAGGAAAATCGGTTTAAGTGGCAAAAAAAACATTAACCCTGATAGCGATACACGGTGTAGTCTTCATTATCCATGCTTGGTGTTGTGATTTACAGGTGTCTTGAAAGATATGTAAAGAGAGTCCACGCCCAAGTTGACGGACTAGCATTCTGTGGCCAGAGTTTGTAAATTCACATTTAACTGCCTAGTTCCCACGTCTCAAGTATCTCCTTGTGTTATTATTTTCCTCATTGTTATACCCGAATTATGTTGTGCATGATTTCCCAAATTTCCTTCATGGACGTGTGCATATGCTCTCTCAATATGAAAAATTTCACGTCGCAATGGTTTCCTTTCGGGTTCCCTACACCTGTTTTGTCGGCTTGATGTCAAATCACAACATATCAGCAGGACACCCCCACCACGGCAGCCGCAGAGACGCCCCTTCCCCCCCTGGAACACCCCTACGGTATCGGGGAGCTCTCAACACCCCACCACCCATCCAGCCACTCCCCTCCCTGCATCGGCAAAACACATCCCTCCCTCCACCCCCTCGTTGGGCCCCAGCCCCCTTTTTCTCCCCTCCCCCCCTTCGCCCGAGCGAGGCAGTGGCAAGTCATCTGCCACCGCCCCCCCCCATCAGCAGTTCTTCCCTCGCCCCGTCGGCATTTCTGCTTTGATGTCGTTGTCTCCCAGCTGCAACATTTTCGCTCCTCCGCTTCCCACCCCGACCTCCATTCCAGGCTGCGACATTTGTCACTCCACCTCTCCCAGCAACGACAATCCTCACCCCAAACCCCTGCGTCAATTACCAGTCCATCACGTGGCACTTCTCATGTTTCACTGACCTATCTGACCATCCCAAGTGGCTCTTTTCGGTTGTTTAATCACTTCCCCCCCACCTCAAATTTGCCAAGGCACAAACCAATTACAAAGAAAAAAGAAAAAAAAAAAAAAAACAACCAAAGAACGTGTACCTAAATTTTTCTTAGACAACAAAAAAGGGCCATACACAACGCAACATGCATTAGTTGATAAAACGTGAATCTCATCATTTGCAACATTCAATAGACACAGCAGCAGTATTACGTTATGCTTGAGTGGTCAAGAAAAGATTTCAAAAGCTTCCACATCCAACATTCCGTGTAATTTCAAAAAAAGCCCACAACAAACGGAGTAATATTTTCATACCAACAGCTGTACTTAAAAAAGGCGCAGTGTGTCAAATTGATGAAGGAACATTACATCTTATAAGGCAAATAGAGATAGATATAGTCTACCTAGTTAAACCAGCTCTTCTAAAGAACCCTCACAGATCCTCTACTAAACTAGAAAAAAATGTGATACAAAACAACACATTTTAAGAGCTTCTTCATAAATTAGCACATAAAAACAAAACAAAGAAAGTCATTTTTCCTTTTGCCTGTGCCAATGACATATAAGACCGTAAGGCTTAGGTTCTCAATCCTCTGCTAAAGTTCCAGAAAAGAAAACGAATGCCAAAAAAAAAAACCATAACACTTATATCACGAATTGGTAACCTTCAACTATGTGCTGCTAGGACTTGTTCCAATTTCACTTTTTCTACATGGTGAAGTAAAAATCATATACCAGCTGTACAAACATGACCGTGATCGATATGTACAACCTCTGATTAAAGAAATGTTGAAAACTCTTCTTGAGGTTTTGAATCCTTTATAATGGAGTCCGGAGTGCTCAAATTGCTATACTGCGCGAGTTGAAGATAAGAGGCTCCAAGAGGCACAAGGGTTGAAGTCAATCATACATTGAAACCAATGCATCTGGACAAACGTCCTCACTCCCCTTCACCTCCACATTCATTCCAGACCCCAAGATGCGTGCCCAAAGATCCTCCGCCTTGCTGCCGTGCTGCAGCAGAAAGGACGGATCGTGCACATGTGTCCCATTCGTGTGCCAAAAACGAGATTAACGGAGGGCTTGAAGCAGTTCGCACAGATCGTATGAACTCTTCCATTGCACGATCCAACAGTATTGAGCTGCACACACAGCGACAGGTAAAATTAAGTTAGGTTCTTTGCCACATTTAGAGATGGTTTCAGCAATATTTCAACTGCGCCAAAACAATTGTAACACTAAGTGTTTACCAGCATACAATATGTGTATTGTACTGCATTATTCGCCTCTAGTGTGAGGAAACCACGCATAGTTGTTTTCACACATTGGAAATATGGTTCAGACATAAAAATAAGCCAAATTGACAGAAGACAGTCAACTAATAGGACTATCTGATGGACCAAAATCTCACCTCGATATTTCAGATGATTCGGAAGCATAAACCACAGGTGAGCATTTCGGATAGTCTAATGGCACCAGCAGGCAAACTTTCAGGTTACCGATCTGCAAAGTAACAACCGTAAACACAAATTGCCATTAAGAAGGCAGTATGCAACAAAACAAGAACAAATACATAAAAACATAGTGACTCTAGTCGCAACAAGCCTGAGACTGAGCATCAAATATTTTAAATATGAATACCAAAGAAGCTATGTTCATCAAGGAGAGTGGATGAGGTAAAAACACAGAAGAAATTCTGTACAGTGGCAGCCTCAACTAATTTATCACACTCCTAGAAGAACTATCAAAAGCCTCACATTAAGCATTACCAGGACCATTACAAAACCTCTCCTGGATTACATTTTAAGAGAAAAGCAAGAAGAAGGGCAATAAACACACCGTAGGATAAGAAAACGTGCAGTTAACTGGTGTTCCCTTAGTGCTATGGAATTGAGCCTGCTCCAGTATGCCGTCGCCAATCTCGACCTGAGTATCCAGCAACATGCTGTTTGATTCCCGTATCTCCTTCCGCAGAATTTCGCGAAGATACTGCAAACCACAAATTCATTTGGCTGCTCAACCCTGGCTACAAATCCAGTATGAAGACAACATCTTACGGCATCAAGTAAACTCTTCCAAACAATGAAACACTGTGGGTACATTGACCTTCCTCCTCCTTGACTGAGCAAAAAATAAACCACGTCAAGAGCAGCATCTACAAGCGCACGAAAAAACACGACATGAATGTTGTAACACTGACCTTGTCAGACCTGGGCCTCTTATCAGGATAATCCTTAACATTCGTCTCCAGAAGCGCATTGGAAAAATTGCTATCATCATCAACTACACCCACAGCAAGTGATTCCACAAGCCTTTTCCTTCCTTTTTTTTGGCTTTCACTAGTTAACAGAGTAGCAACTCGAGCTGCACGATTTGCCACTCTGACACGTGTTGTTGCTGCCAGATCATCCCCAAGAGCCCCTCGACATCCACCAGCAGGTGCAGCTGCTGCAAGACAATCTGCCCCTTGTTCCAAAGACTCAACATCGGTGATTGATGTAGTGATAGCAGCAAGTGGACACTCCTGCACATCATCAAGCTGGTCCATACCAGGAGAAAAAACAGGTCAGCAAGTGTCACTGATCATCTGTGTGAGCCATCAGTCAGAAACCATATATAATATTCAAAATCAATATAGACAGACCAACAAGTCATGGTTTCCATTGACAAACCTCGACGTCATGAAATGAAGGCACAGCTTTTCCTCCATATGACAATTTTCTATGCCACCGGCGCCCATGTTAACGGATACGTAAGACTGCAAACCCTGCCCAAAATACATGACATATATACAATTGACATACCATAGTGCAGAGAGCCAGCTGCAAATCTTCCTCCACTCCGAACAGCTTGCATTGATCTGAACCTGCTGTTGGCAAACCAGAGTTTGGACTTCCAGGAGCATCCAACATGGGTGAGGCTGATATCCCAGGAGTGCATATTGCAGCAGATTGAACGGTGCCTGGTGTAGCAAGTGTATTCATTGCATTAGTTAAACCTTTTAGATTTTCTGAGTCGATGCCAGATAACGCTGGTACACTCATGTTGCCAGGTGATGCTGCCTGATAAGTAGCTGACGGCGCTAGACCAGGAGATGAGGTGTGTGGCAGCTGTGTAGGGGCAGCTTGCACTGTTGGGTCAGGGGAAGGCTGGTCCTTGAGAGGGGGAGTCAAAGACTGTTGATGCTGCTGAATCCCAGGCTTCTGCTGACCACTCAAGCGCTGCAAATTGGATTTTAACAATTTCACCTTTGAATCCATCTTGTCTTCTGCTTTCACTTCCACCTTAGGAGGATGTGTCTGCTGGGGGAGTACAAGTTGCTGAGGTCTGTTTACATCCTCCAACTGCTGATGCTCCTGTTTTACCGGCTGCTTTAATACATCATGTTGTTGCTGCTGCTGTGCCAACTTGTCATTTTGCGTATGCTGCTGGCTTTGAAGCTGTGATGTTATCTGATCCTGGTCCTTCAAAAGCTGTTGTCGCTGCAGCAATAGCTGTTGCTGATCCTGCTGCATTTGTAACTGGACTAGCTGTGCCTGCTGAGCACTCACAGTTGGTATGCTATTTGGTTGCTGCTGCTGCAGTTGTTGTTGTTGTTGTTGTTGTTGTTGTTGCTGTTGTTGCTGATGCTGTTGCTGTTGTTGCTGTTGCTGCAGCTGCTGCTGTTGTTGTTGTTGTGTTTGTTGTTGTTGTTGTTGTTGTTGCAATGACTGTTGTTGTTGGCGTTGTTGTGATGGCTGTTGTTGGTGTTGTTGCTGTTGTTGTTGATGTTGCTGTTGCTGTAATTGTTGTTGTTGTTGTTGTTGTTGTTGTTGTTGTTGATGATGTTGAAGTTGATGTTGCTGCTGTTGCTGAACAGCCTGTTGCTGTTGGTGTAACTGTTGTTGTTTCTGCTGGTGCTGCTGTTGGTGTTGTTGTTGTTGTTGTTGTTGTTGTTGTTGTTGTTGTTGTTGCTGTAATTGCTGTTGTTGATGTTGTTGTTGTTGTTGTGGCTGTTGTTGTTGCTGAAGTTGTTGTTGCTGTTGCTGCTGCTGCTGCTGTTGTTGTTGTTGTTGTAAATGTTGTTGCTGTTGTTGTTGTTGCTGTTGCTGCTGTGGCTGTTGTGGCTGAAGTGGCTGCTGGCTAGTTAGCTTCCTTTTCTTAAATGTATCCATCACATTACAGATCTGCTTTTCTAGAACAGCCAACTTCTCTGATGTTAACTGGTTGGGAACTTTGTCACGGCTGAGAGTAAGATATGGAATCATGCGATAAACCATTTCTTTGTACTGCTTCAGTTTTCCAGCTTGCTCAGCAGCCATCGCCTGCCCCATCACCAGAAAAAACAGCAATTATTAACATAATTACACTAAAATGGCCAAGCTCCAATGGAAAATACAACATACAAACTTCAATGTCCACTCCATTGTGCTTTTCAATGAAACATTTGTTCTTTACATTTCATCAAGGGTTTAAAACTACACATACTACCACATTAAAGAAAAGGCACGCATAGGATAGCTCCTAAAACCAGAAAAGACAGCATTTGTCAAAGTTTGGATTGATCGAACACAATTCTTAATTGGCGAAGTAAAAGGATATTAGTCATCTTCTGAACAAAAGGACTCCCGAAGAAGCAGACAAAGTAGGCAGTAAACAATGGACATTTGCAAATTACAATCAAACAATAACTGAGAAAAGGCATGTCAGTTTCAAACAAATTTAAGGACCCCTCGCTAAGTACATAAATGTAGACCTTGTATGACTATATCAAATTTAGAGAGGACCTCAGCTAGCAAACCTCAGTAACAGGACTTGGATCTAAAAAAATCAGCTTGATGTGACTCTGCTGCACAAGTACACAGTGTAACACTTTCGTGCAAACAAATCACATAAGCACTTGCATTGTACCTGTTGGCTTTTGACCATCAAAATGTTGTGCACCTCAGTAATCTCCTTCAGGTACTTCTCCTTCAAACTTTGCAGCTGCATACAAAAAAGGGCTGACTATTTGTTACCGAAAGGCAATAGCGTCACTTTTAACTTGACATAAAAACGGGAAAACATCACACCATGGAACACGAAAGCAAAATAAACATGCAATACACAAATGGAGGCAAGTTTCAAAAACGGCATAGCAATTGGTTTACATCATCGTAAAAAGTCATAATCGCAAAGCAATATACCTTCTGCCAGATAGCATCAGCACTATCTGATGGATTTTCCACAAGATTATTTCGCTGTAACTGCATCCTCTGCTGTTGTTGATGAGTTCCCGTGACATTAGGTTGGGACATTTGCTGCTGCTGTTGTTGATGAAGCCGTTGCTGCTGCTGCTGCTGCTGCATTGCAAAGGTGACCTGCTGCTGCTGCCGAGACTGTATCACCCCAGCCTGCTGTTTATTGAGCATTTGTTGTTGCTGCTGTTGAAGAAGTTGCTGCTGCTGCTGCTGCTGCTGTTGCTGTTGTTGCTGCTGGACAACTTGCTGTTGTTGCTGTTGCTGCTGGTGTTGTTGTTGCTGCTGTTGCTGCTGGACAACTTGCTGTTGTTGTTGTTGTTGTTGTTGTTGTTGTTGTTGTTGTTGCTGCTGCTGCTGTTGTTGTTGTTGTTGCTGCTGTTGTTGTTGCTGTTGCTGTTGCTGCTGCTGGTGTTGCTGTTGTTGTTGTTGTTGTTGTTGCTGCTGCTGTAACTGTACTTGTTGCTGCATGCCACCTTTCTGTGGCAAAGCACCTGACTGCTGTGGTTGTAACTGCTGCTTCTGTTGCTGCTGAACTATCTGCTGCTGCTGCTGGAGCTGCTGCTGTCTAAGAGCCGAAATTTTCTGCTGCTGCTGCTGCTGTTGAAGTATTTGCTGATGAAGCTGCTGCTGGTCTTGGTGTTGGTGTTGCTGCTGCTGGACACGTCTTTGTTGAGCTTGATGAGGCTGTGCTTGAACATTGTTTCCCACAGCAGATTGTGCCATGGTCTGTCCTATGCTCGCATTGACATTTGTTTCTCCAGTATTTGTTGAGGGTGGAATTACAGAGGCAAGGGCTGAAGAGGGGGCCATGGAATTCATTCCCTGAAGAGGCAGACCAGGAGTTATTTGCCTTTGTGGCTGCCCAACAACTTGGGCTGCAGCCAGCTGCTGTTGCCGCTGAAGATTTCTTTGGGCCATCGTTGCTGCAAAAAACTCGCTAGAGTCAAAGACATACAATAAGTCCCATACAATAACCGCTTCACATGATTTGCAGCACTAGTGGTAGATTTGAACACCGCAAATGCAAGCCAAATCACTTTTTTGGATAAACATGTGAAACTTATGCCGCCTCACTCAAATTCTCCAAACACAAAGAACAAAGAGTACCTGCATAGCATACACTGCAACTTCATCCCTAAGGGTACACACAGAATACACACCAGGATCAACCATATTCACACCCGATGTTCCCGTCGAATTTTGAGAGGTGGATGAAGCAGTTCCACCAGCTGCCTGGTTCCTTTGCTGATTTTTAGTTTCAAATGATAACATTTTCATCGATATCTTCCGTAAATAATCTTGCTGTTTCAAACAAATAAGGACAGAGTTAAATAAAGAAAATGAAAAAATCAGACATATTCTGCTACTTATTTGAAGATGGAGCACAACGACCTGTACCAGATAAACAAGGTGTACTCGTCAATTGGCTGTAAAAAGGTACAGAGAGAATGCCTGAATTGAGCCTGGCTAAAAGAAGCTACATCCTTAATGCTACCCTGATGCGACAGGATTCAATTGCCTACATTAAAGAGACAACCCTTCGGACAAACTAGAATGCCGAGGAAACTAAAGAAGCCCCAAAGAGATCAGCCCCTAACTCTAGCCTAATGGAACAGGCTTCAATCGCCTACATCAACAAGACAACCCTTGGAGATGAAGGAAAGCTAGAATTCCCCTCAAAGGACAATACAAGTAGAATATAAAGCATCGGATGACTTAGCGGAAAAAGGACAGACCAAAAAGATCACCTTCACTTCTGATGGACAAATGATGCAATTCCTTTTTGCACTCTCAAGTAATCGACAACTAGAGTCTTGCCTGATCAGTTGCAGTAGCAAATGTTTTCTGCTCAAATGAAGTAGCAATTTTAACCAATTCATTCATCTGCGTGCCTGAAGTTTGTACATGCCGTTGAAGAGTTTCTGTGCTGTCATACCACAGAGCGGATGAAAACATTACAATGTCAAATTGAATGACCAAAATTCAGCAAGTCACAGAATTATGTCACAACTCGGTTAGATAGGAGAGGCTACCAAAAAATACGACTGTTGTTGTAAAATTTAAATCAGGGAATTAATTTTGCCACAACACGTTTAGATAGAAGCTTGTATCACAACATTACAGTTATTATGAAATTGAAACCAGAGAAAATTGACAGTCACTGAAGAATTTCAATAGGCATCAGTTTCCTAACTTGGAAACACTTGGGTTGCTTTTCGCCCTTTCTTCTGTTTAGATAGCAGTTGCATTGTTTCTGTAAACGCTCAAATAGATAAAAAACAAGATAAGCACAAGGAACCAACATTTAAAATAAACCAGGAACAAGAGAAAAATCAAGAAACTAACATTTTCCGAATGATTTTCTGTCTCGCGTCAGCATGCAAGTTGACCCGTCCATCCCCTTCCATTTCTCTGCTTACAAAAGAAAAAGAAACAGGAGAGATAGCAATGGAGAGGAGGCAAATCTTCGATACCAAATGATTGTGTTTAAAAAATAGTACGGTTCAGTACAGTACAGTACACCCTGTTATCGTAACATATATATATGTATATATATTTTTTTTCGCCACTTAAATCACCGTGCACGGGCGTCCGATGTTTTTTTGGAGACCCTCAATCAAAAGTCAAAATCGACTTTAGCTTTTCCATCGCAACCGTCGTATTAATAAGCCGACCCCATATGCACCGACAAAAACGTGCTTAAAGGCCGAAAAAGTGAAAAACACGTTAAAATGTGTCTGTGATAAGGATACACGGTTCACTTGGAGGCGGCATCGCCGTCCCGAGGCATAACTGGAAACTGTACAACGCGTTATAGATATGGTATTAGTATTTAGTTCAAAGTTTATCGGTACAAGACTTCTTCTACTTTACTTTTAGAAATGCATGATAAATTAAAAAGCACGATGGTAAACCATCTGAGTCTGGGGGTACAAAAGGGGTGGCATGACCAACACTGAAAAACAACAATAAAAAACAAAAAGAGCGACAAAAACACACCCTAAAAA